>JAPYZM010001351.1:0-22648 GCA_030522845.1 Psyttalia concolor
TTTCTGCCTCATATGATTACAGAACTCGCCTTCGGCTCGTCCTGTAACCTCATATTCGCCAGAAAAGTTCTCCACGGCCTAGTGTCAAAATGTACTATTCAATGATGGAAAAAAACTTCTAGACGTTCGTTATTCTACATGTAATTTACTATATTTAATTTTTTAACTGACCATGAGCACTGTTTGCCATCAATTTCGTCAGTTGTCCTTCTTGAATATTAATATAAAAAAAATACTGCAGCGGAAAACTAAATAATCGACGCCCAATGAAGTCGATAAAGAAATCAATAATAACATTTATATTGAAAAGCTAATAAATAGTTACTAGCTTTTTCCTATCGAATGTCAATTAGAAAATTGTTAATCAATTCAAATAGAACTCCAATAGAATTTCTTTTCGTAAGCGTTGTTTTTAGGTGTTTTAATTCGTATCACGGTCTTTATAGATCATGAGAAAATTCTACTTCGCAGGTTAAGCCAACTTGGTTAGTCAAGGAAATTGGACAATTTTCCGTACACGATACGATAAATGCTGGAAGTGGGGAGGTCTAGCGATAACGCGTAATCGTCATATCAAGTACATATAACATTAGCCAGGCTGGGTTAAGACACGCGATATCGTAACCCGCATCGTTACATCGTCGATTACTGACCTCGGAAATAAATAATAGTTATGATTCTTACTGATGTACATATCGAGAAACGAAGAACTTTGGGCTTGAAAGACACATCAAACGTTGATTCGATATTTTTCAATTACCTGTGCGGTCGGTGGGGGAGTAAATTTATTGCTCGATGTATTATGGAGAGCAACATTAAGTTAATGAGCGATGGAAATTCAAACTTGTGGTGATTACTTCAAAAGCTACCAATGAAATATCTATTTTTTTTTGTTCTATTGAGTATTTCTCCCTCTTCATGCTGCAAATTCTTTCTAATTTCGCGGCATAATTCTAGGGAATTTGATAGGAAATTGAATAATTTTTTTTTTTTATTCAAATTTCCATATAGTTTAAAATGTACTATCACACCCGGCTCTTGAAATCCGTTAAATTTTGTGCATCACATTTTTCCAGAAACTGAATCGCCGTATGTTCTCCATTACGACGTTCACAATTTTAGTGGATGTATAAAACTATGTGATTATAACTATACTAAGCTCCTCAGTGAACGTCACCATTGTATTATACCTCGTGAAAGGCGAAAAGAAATAAAGCTAAGGATCGTGGAACATTAGTAGCTGATTAAGATGTCTGGCGAACGCATTCTGAAGTGTATCGCTTAGTATTACTGGGAAGAACAGTCAGCAAACTGCATGCGATAAGAAATACTGTAATATGCCACCCATGGAAACTCCTCCTTTCACTGGTGCTTACTTATTCATACACTCAAAACTCTCCTAAATCCATGACTAAATCTTTGAATCCGAAATGCCTATGCTTTCCCATAAATCCTCAAAAGGAAAAAAACAACAAGCAGGAAATTGCTCTGGTATTGGATATAGTATAGTTATCTTTGCTAATAAATTAGCAACAGGCTTGCGAATGGCCGCTTCATATATTATTATCTCTATCGCATGTACTACAAAAGCCAAAATTTCGAGTGAATTTCATTAAAAATATTGTATTTATGCACAACTGGATAGATTCAAATCATCACATTTGAAGAAGTCATCAAAAATGCAACTTTGAATGAAAAATTGATGAAACTTCCAAAATTTTCAAATTTAATCATGAAAAGCAAATTAATAACTGCAGTTATCATAACCAACCTTCAACTTAAACTATCTAATATCTAAAGCAAGCTTATAATTTATTATTGACTCCATTTGAAGCCTAATCTACAAGGACATCAATAAAATTGGGGAAAAAAGAAAAAAATACGAATTTTCAACAAAATTGGAGTAGCAATTATTACTATCACCTGTATGTTCGAATTCGCTTGTCCCCTTGACAGTAACAAATTTTTCAGACGTAATTTAATTCATTTCGAACGTTTTTTTAGCTACCGTGAAAAAACTAATGTTTGAAAAAATGCAACAATAAAAAAAATCAATCAAGGAATTGAATTTTAAACAACAGTTATTGATAGGGCCCAGGAATACCTACATTTGCAAGAAAAAAATTTGAATGCCACGGATTCTTTGCCGAACAAGCGACGGAAATTGGAGAAAAAAATTTCATTAAAAAACGGTTATGGATATCCCAATAATATCTACATTTGAAAAAAAAATATAAGTCAGTTCCATCACTTCATTGACGAGCTGCCGATGAAAATCGCAGAAAAAAAAATCCTACACACACACACACATACGTACATGCGTTTGGACACGACCTAAAAATTGTCTTTTCGGACTCTTGGCATCACATAGGGCTCACATAACATGAAAAATGAAAAACTTAAATTTGACTGTTTATAAAGCTTCCACTCGGAGCAAGAAACATCACATTTCATGAAACTAAATTAAAAGTTGCACTACTGCACAGTGCGCACCGTAGCGGGAAAGCGCGCGTCAATCTGAAACACTGGACGTTCTTGATCTTTGCACTAGAACCCCGGATCGTACCTATCCAGAAAAATAGTTAAGGAGATGAAAAAACGCCAGCCATCGGATTCAGCAAAAACGAAATTAATAGCGATCACCATAAACCTCAATGTTTCTTACTTCACTTGCATTTCCCCTCCATCACGTGTTTAAAATTATTTACCTAATCATGTGTCCCACTAAACTGTCGTCCTCGATGCACGCGCGCACCAGTGAGAATTATGTACTTGTCTGGTATACGTTAATTGCCCATGTATTCCGCACGATTGCACAACGTGCGTTATCGGTAATACCCCGTCGAACAAAAATTCGTTAATAGACATTTTGCCCTCCCCTCCTCACCACAGGAGTCTCTCCTCTGTTTAACTCTCATTTGAGAGTTAAATAAAAAATCATAACAATCACGATCAAATCCGCAGTCTTCTCGCAGTTGGTCAGTGGTTCTCGGCCGACGAATGGCGCGCTTACGTAACCGAAAAAAATTGTATAACAATAACGGAACTGACAATGAAAGAAAACAGAGGATGAGGATGAAAAAAATTATGGAAAAAACGGGGGCAAAATAATGATTGTGCAATGGAGAATTTCAGTGAGACCTGTTGAACTTCCTCTCAGCGAGTAGGTAAAAAAAAAAATTTGTGTTTGGTTTGAGGAACGAGAAGAGTGAAACTTTCTATCATACTCGTCAAACATTGCGTACAACTTGACCAACGTGAGTGCCCACGAAGATGATTTTTGCCGTGTCAATGACGACGAGTGGTTTCTATGACATGTTCGAAGTACAAGGATCAGTTTAATCACATTCTTAAAGCACATTACGATATAACTAATGCATAAGTATTAGATGTTAGACGGAGACCGGGCAGATGCAAATTGCCGGTGTTATTTTTTTCCAGCAGGTATCTTTTTCTTCAAATCATTTTTTTTTTTCGTTTTCACATTTTCCTCTTTTCCGGACAGAGTTTCTACTTCCCTTAGATATGTAGTCGACTTGGCGTTAGTTGCTCAAGTCAAGATAACGCGACACTACAGCGATGCACTTTTTTCCGCTGTTATCATTTTTGAAACGTTATAAATGACTTTTACAGCGGAAATATCGATATGGATGACTCGAGCGTTGATCTAACCCAGGTAATTTACCATTTTTTTTTCGTGCATTTTACTCTATGAAAATTGTGGGAAGTGGAGGAATAAATAAATAGAAAAATGATAAAGAAGAATCGATAACATCACGCATATTCAAATGAAGAAAAGTCAATAATGAATGCTGTCGCTCTCGGGAGTGACATGACATTTTTTTTTTTTCATATAAAAAAATCCTCTTTTGTTTCGAAATTGCTCCGACAAAACCGCAAATCATGAACTCCTCGATAATTGTGTAATGCGAGAGTAATAAAATGTTTTTCTTCAACTCAATTGGGAGAACAAAAGAACAATGTAGTAATGCGATAATCTTACCTCGAATTGTTATGATCTAAGTCGCCGGCACGAACTATTGTTCAAAAAAAAAAACTTAATTGTTCAAATGGTTAAAGTGTGCGTATTGCACGCACGTGGATCGACGTTAACTGTTCGACTGGTGAGGCACGACTGCCACGAGTTGTCGCAGGCGATACGGGTGGCCTCCGACTCCTCGACTGGAGGCATGCTCGTCCTCTTTACGAATAGAAAAAAAATTGAACTACCGAAACACCTACAAATGCCGCCACCTTCCTAACACACATTGGGGAGCGGCGGAAGGAGGGGGTAGAAAAACAACCCCAAGGGGTTTGATAAGTCTACACCAATTGGAGGGAGGCAGGAGGAGCCTCTTGTCAACTTTGAAAAATATGGACATATAAATGTGTCGAACATTGTTGCTCATCGTCAAGAAAAATGTAGCTAATTATTGAACTGAACTTATTTAACGGTTGGACGGTAAGCGGGGTTTTGTCCTTTCATAATGGGTTTCTCTCAGTATGCCAATGAAATTATTTACGAGATGAGTTCATGATTTTAAAAAGTGAAAAACATTCTTCTTCCAATGTTATTTATTTTCTAAATGTGGTCTTAGACTCGAAAAAAATCGTCTGAAACCTCGGGATGTTCACCGTTTCGTTCATCTCCGTCGGTGTTGAGGGGAGATATTTCGAAAAAATTGGCCACTCCGCGTGCATTTTGAAATATGCCACGAAAACAGTGGGAGATGCTGAGGCGACTCGAATAGCCACCAACACTACTACCGAATTTATTTTCCCCGTGCAATATCGGGTGTCTTTCGTTTGTCAAATTCCATGAGCACAAATCCAATGCACCTGATAACAGCAACAGATCTGCGTTATTGATAATTATTTTATTCAAATAAAAATAGTTTATACTGAACGGAAACTCCAAGCCAACTCATGAATAATGGAATCGGGGTAGTAAACGTCTTTTTTTTGTAGTCCATTGGAACCTCAAGTGCACGTACATGTACGTGCTACACCCGAGAACATTATGTTTATCGGTCAACCCTCATGGTTACTGCCAAAAAGATGCGGGTGGACAGGTGGACGGAGTTACGGAACCAATTTTTTTTTAACAGATAAAACTTTTTCGGCAGCAATACTATTTTCTATTATATTATATTTAACTGCAAACAGCTGCCCAAAAATGAAGGGTTATTTGTGAATAATTTTGGAGTATAGGAGAGAGTACATCAAAACTTTTAGTAGAGTCTGATGTATTTTTTGGATACAGGAAAACGGATGTTGACAATAATCGATAAGCCCGAAGTGGACTTTGTGGGACAATTCCCCTCAGCTAAATTGCCAGCCAATAAAAATCCAATATTCGGCGTCATGGGGAGAAGTGAAGATTCAATTATTTCAATAATTTTCAGTTATTGCTATCTTCTCGTCAGATGAAAAAGAAAATTTTAATTTAAAAAAATTGTATAAATAACTATTAATTAAATTTGAAGTAGAAGATTTTCCATCAAAATAAATGAAGGTATGGAATCAATCTGGCAGTATTTTGCAATAACATCGTTAAAATTTTGATGGGAGTATGGTCTGATGAAGTGCCGTGTGTGCTCCGAATTTTGGTAAACTTTGTTCTCGTGAAAAATTGTCGACAATATATACTTTTGTCTTGATTTTTATTTTTACTAGAATCGACCGATGCGAGTGCACTATTTTAAGGAAACAACAAATACAGAATAATAATAAAAAACCTAAATAAAATTGCATTACGTATTGTGCAGAAACTGCCTGGCATTTGTAAAAAAGGAACATTCAATAAAATTTCGACGGAATCGTCACAGTGAAACGCTAAGTATTCCGCTGAGGTGACTCACCCGATCGGTTTTTTTATCTTTCTAAATGTCGAAGGAAAAAACAAAACGGCTAGTAAACATACGACGACAATTAGCCTATTTTTCGCATTGCGTGGAAATTGACGTGAATACGTAGGCGAAAAATATGGAAGAAAGGGAAGCAATTTGTTGTGATAACGAGTATCTCGTTTACTTGCATGATGTATTTGAATGATAGGGGAAATATTGAAGAAAGGAATATACTGACCTAGAAACGGTAACAAGCACCATGAATTATATTAAATTTACTGATGGGCTTTTAGAGCTGTTCCAGGGCTTTTGCAGGGTATTTGAAAGCGGGTAGCAGGCGATAGCAATTTGGGGAGAAATCACCCTCCGCGGGTTCTTTTAATTTTGATAAAGTGACACTCATTGGGTAATCACTATTAGAGACTTCGCAAATATGAAGAATATGGACTATTCCATGGAAAACCAATAAACCCCTGGCTTCCTACGGACTCTCTATTTTCCACAAGGTTCAGTGGCTTCAAAAAACCATTCCTAATTTTTTTATGATTTAAAAATGTTCCATATGAGAGATCTGATTCGTTGGAATTTCTCTGTCTCAATCGAAATCATTCCTAAAAAATAACTAATGGTTCTCACGAGTGTAAATGGAATTTATCGTATTTTTCAAATCTAATCTCATATATTTTGCTAGACTTTTGTTTGCACAGGATCAATGAGATTTCATTAATTTGTTACACGTCTACAGGTTACAGTCGGAATATAGAAAACAAATATTATGGAAACGATAAGAATAATTTTTATATTTCAAGAAATTCAATGCACGAAGAAAAATAAAGGAGATATTGAATCAAGGAAACGAAAGTGACCACTATTGATATTTTTGCTTCCCAATGGAAGCTTTGTAATGAGTCAAAGTTGAGTTTTTGATTTTCCATGTTACATGATTTATCAACCCTACGTGATGCAACGAATCCGAAAATACAATTTTTGAATTGTGCCCGAAGGTTTTCTGCAAATTTCATCGGTAGCTGATCAATGAATCGATGGAATTGAATTTTATTTTTTTTCTCAAGTGGAGATATTATTGGGCTCTATCCATAACCGTTGATTAAAATTCAATTCATTGATTAATTGTTTTTATTTTTGAATTGCTTTCTTAAATTGTTTTTTTTTCAGGATAGCTAAGGCAACTGATTTACTAGCAAAGAAAACTATACTACATCCGTTGCCAGAGCAAGATCCCACTTGTTTATTATTCCATCCAGTTTAGTCTGGAATTTTTCCATTTTGAAAAAAATGGCGGTTGATACTCGGCTCGACCTGGCCGATCCTTTGTTGACCTAAGATACGATACAACTGACACCCATCCCCTTATCTCAGAATTTCTAGGTTCGTTCAGCATGAAAATAATTTCATTTTTCAGGATATTACATGGATAAAGTTATTTCGACTAGATCGTCGTGGAAACAAGGATATCATGACGCAACAATGTATGTTACACGTATTTTATCTGTGTATGTATTTCCGTACGCGTCCCCCTTCTCGATAACAATTGACCGCAGTATACTATGGTAAGAGCGAACATGTAATT
This sequence comes from Psyttalia concolor, assembly GCA_030522845.1. Taxonomy (NCBI): domain Eukaryota; kingdom Metazoa; phylum Arthropoda; class Insecta; order Hymenoptera; family Braconidae; genus Psyttalia; species Psyttalia concolor. Next base: position 7,441 of record JAPYZM010001351.1, read on the forward strand.
ATAACAGCCATTATCAATTTCATGGTGAATTAGAGTTATCGACGATGGATAACGGTTTATACAACAGGGGAGAATGAAAAGGAGTCAATTGAAATGCTGGGTTTTCTATGGATACACTACAATCCTGTCATTAGGTTCACTCATTTTTCAAATGTTCCCTGTATCCACCGAATGGGTGTTTCTCATTCTGACTGGGCTTTCAATTGAAACGAAAATACGGAATACATAATGAATGAATGAATGAATTTTCACCCTTACTAATTCCATGGGTCCGAAATACCTGAATATATGGAATATATGACGGGTCGGATGATGATCATTCCTTTCCTGCAATCCACGGATACCATGTTAGAATTATACCCATGGAGAATTCTTTGCATTAATTTTTCCCTCAGCTATTCGTCAAACAAAGAATTCCCGATGCCCTCTTCAAAGTTTTGTAGGTGGATTATTTTTGAACTAGCACAACTGGAAACGAATGTTTGCATGCAGGAAAGTCGGCGGCAAGTGCTCAATTATTTTGGAGCTAGGAGAGTATTTGTCACTTATACAAAATTTGCTTTAATACGCCACTTCAAACCCCTCAAATTCTGTAGATCTTCCACAATTTCTAATACAATCATGAAATTTTCGTGAGCAATGTTCTTTCAATTCAACAAAAGCCCCGACAAAGAAAATATACACGCGAAAATATGCATCGACAACGAAGTTTCAATCAATTTCTAACCGTGTATAATACCCCGGTCGTGACATAATCCGATATCACTTACCGATTCCGATGCATGTGAATTAGACTCAACACCCGGTTTCTTCAATTCACAATTCTGCCGGCGCAGGAGTGCAATCTGAAAGAAAATAAAAATAAAAAATCAGTTAATAAAATTCTTCTATATTTCAATGCGAAATAGTATATTTCGTAACAAGTGAAAAAAAATGGTTTTTGGTGAGTGGGAGGTTTATATCACAAGCCGAAGGCGAGTGATATAATCCCACGAGCCAAAAACCATTTTTTTCACGTGTTACGAACAATATTTTTCATCTCAATGTGTCAGAAAAGCACTTTTCAGTCCCTCGACGCAAAGCAGAGAGTAACTGAAAAGTTACTTTTCCGACACAGCGTGATGAAAAATATTGTTCGTAACACGTGAAAGAAGTGTTTTTTGACTCGTGGGATTATATCACTCGCCTTCGGCTCGTGATATAAACCTCCCACTCACCAAAAACCACTTTTTTTCACATGTTACGAAATATACTATTTCATCACGCTGTGTCGGAAAAGTACCTTTTGACATATTGAGATGAACAATTATGTTCGTAACTCGTGAAAAAAGTGGTTTTTGACTCGTGGAATTATATCACTCGCCAAAAACCAGTTTTTTTCACTTGTTACGAAATATACTATTCCTTGAATAAGAAAGATCATAGATTGAATAAATTCACGTGGAAGACGATTGAGAATGAAATCCACTAATCATTACGAAAAATAATTCAAAACAACTCTAAATTATCTGATGATAGATATCAGATGGAATTCCCTGAATAAAGAAATATTCAACATTTACATGAACTTCCAAATCTTTCGGCTGAGTAAGATAAGAGTTCACAGTTGGTACCTACACAAAAATTTTACTGTTTCATTGTAGTGAGAATTGAGTGACGGTAACTTCAGGTAATATTCTCACACGAAAAAAAAAAAGAATTCTAGACGATAACAGGAGCATTAAACTGGTAACCACAATCGGGGAGGACGTCCGGTGGTTCGTTGAGAGGGGCAGGGGAAGGTGCACACGATGCCTCGTCTCTGTTTGCTAACTTTATCTCACGTTTGTACTGCGATAAAACATTTTAGCCTCTTCGAAGCTGCCTCCTTCCTATACCTCTCCTTCAAGAGGATTTTTTTACGATACCAGGGTCTCGAAGGCATTCGAGGATAAAACTAAACCATACCATACGTTTATTTCGAGTGAGAATGAGAAACGGACAGAGTGTATGCTGTCACCTTAAATATGATGACGAGGCACTCTAACGTACTCGGATTACGATCCAGCGCAAAACAAAACGAAACGGCTGTCTTGCGAACAGGTCTCATCAAAATTTGTAGAATTTTTTGCGATCGAAATGAAGACTAGAGTGTATTGGAGGTGTTGTGCCATTTTTTTTTGCTTCAATTTTCAGAACAATGAATTGGGATTGAATGAATCAGCAGATAAGGGTGTTTGATTAACACTCAGTTGAGATTATTAGGGAAACCGCGCATCTGTTGGGGTTTTTAACGGATAGCGAGTGTTATCGGGGAGGTTTTATCGGAGCATATGGGAGATTGATTGCGATGCATGTATGCTTCAAATCCGTTGGAATAAATTTTTCTTTTCGGAGAGAACGAGAGAAATGGAGGATCGCTCATTGTTTTCTCCGTGCAATGAAAAAAATCTTAGGCTGCAATTTATGTACAGATTTTTTATCAAGTTAAAATAAATTTTTATCAAGTTCTACTGGACTTCCAAGGAAATTCAGTAGAAATTATTGAGGAATAAATTGGGAGTAGTAATTGAGGATTACCATTGCATTTTTGATATACTTTAAGCTTAGGAGTTATGTATGACGTAATGATAAGAGAAGTTATAGGGTTTTGTGCAAATTTTTCGGACAATTCCAATCGGGGTTCCAAAAATTGTAATTTTGCACCACAATGGTTATAGTCATGGAGCATTTCTCAACGAAATTCCCACTTAGTCTAGTTTAGTCTAGTTTAGTGGGTTAGCAACTGTAGTATAAAGTTAAAAGAAACAATTGCAATAGAAATACTTTATGAATATTTATGAATAAGGAGATCGCGAAACGCGAAACGAAAATATCGAGATATTTTTTGTAGTCCTCACTGTGCTCGACGGGAATGCCGTTTATTAGTTGAAAATGTTGAATTCAAAAATTATTACTGAGACATTAGACCCCACAGGTTTCCGAATCCTTCTTCCCATCATAATTATTATATCCGGAACAAATTAATTTTAGTTTTTAACTTTTATTCAGGATGGAATTTCATTGATCTATGGAATTGAAGTTTTGCAATGATAATTTTTTTGATTTTCCACCTTTTGGTGAAGGTGCCTGGTAATCACTTGAAAGAGTGGAAAGAATTGAAGAAGAGTTGAAAATTTGCTGTTTATTTTTGTAAATGGTTTATCTGGCGTTCGATGCAGTTTCGTTTTTTCTATATATCATTCATACTTATAATACCCTTATGATTATAAGAAATATAATTGATGTAAACAATGATAAGCGTGCGTCCGGTCTAAACTTTTTAAAGAGGAAGAATATGGAGCAACTATTATCATTTATATTTCTATAATTCCTATTTTGCTCGCAAAGAACGCACGCTATGCATTAAAAACGTGTATCTCGATATCCACTTGTGAGGAGTGGTGTAATGAAGTAAGTGGTGGGGGTGGGGAGGCTTGCGTAGTTGATAAAACTATTTGAATTGATAACAGTTTGCTCAAATTGTTATAGTCCTTTTTTCCAGTCCACATTGCTCGGAAATAATTTCACTATAACTGAACAACTCCAACTTATTTTCCAAAAACTAAACTTCCAATGAAATGGACTTATCTTGTCCTACCACTTCACACGATTCATCCCCATGTCTCAATAGAGAGGCAATAAAATAGTTCCAGGTGACATCATACCGAGTCCATCTGGATCGTTATTTGTCGCAAGACCTTCGTTATAGAACACATTTTATCGACTATAAAAATGAGTCTTGGGAAATATTTGACAAAATTCCTCATGCGGAGGTAATCGTAATTCTTAAAAAAAATTCAGGTGCACTTTACACATAATACCTCACTGCTTATATTCATATAGGTGAATAAAAAAAAATAATACCTCGGCATCTCTCGAGTTGAGTAATTCTTGCAACTGAACACATCTTCTGTTGGTTTCTTCGAGTTCCTTGTCCCGATCATCTGAAAAAAATGGACACGTAAAAACAACAGTAAGACAGACCAAACGAATGAGAGAATCTCACAAACTCTAATTTCATTTACTTTGTCCGCATTTAAAAAAATTTTTTCTATTACTTTTGATATATAGATTCAGTAAATGTCTCGATAATGGACAGTAAAGTTCCAGAACGTTGATAATTAGAGTAAATTTCCTGAAGAACAACAGGACATCTGTGCTTTTATTATAATTAAACAGGAAAATAAATAAACACTTTTTGTTTTAATGCCAATATTAACTTTCGCATCATAAATTTCATAAAATTTGAAACGTTTTATATTTTTGGATGTAAATAATAGAGAATATTCATATATGGATCATACTTTGTTAAAATCAAAGAAATAATTTAAAGGGGAAAGTTTTCAAGGTTAAAATATTCCTCAGCTTACAAGTTTAATGACATATCTTGCTAATGAAAAATGTTTCTTTCTTTAATGAACAAACATCGCGCTCTGCTTACGCAGGCACTCGGCCGATACGATAGATTCATGTTTTGACAGTAGCTGCCGTAACATTCGCCAAGAACCCGTTAACAAAATTTCTGATTGATACATCACGTAAAGTCCCCTAAATAAAAATAGGCATACCAAGTTCCTCGACAATGCCCTCGGACAGGACTTCCTTCGTAAAATTTGTAATCTGTCCCTTCAAATTTGATAGGCTAGAAAGACCATCACCGAACCACGCCATTTTACACGTCGACAGTCAATTATCAAACGTATTTCACCCACAAAATATGACCTTTGAAGCTCCAATCCAATTACGATCGGCTATCTCATCATTCTTCGAAAATAATTGTTACACTCAACAGAAATGTGGAAATGATAAATTTCTATTTTTCAACAATTCTTCGTAACACATGCCCACATTTCAACACTACAAAGAATAACAGAAAATTCCTGACACTGATTGGTCGCGCCATCTGGGTCAATTCGGCTTATCAAGCCTCCATAAAAATTTGGAAAGTACTCAATTGACGTTTATTCTCAAAGTATTTGATAAATGAATTCTTTCTTGAAACAATAATCCTCAAATCAATTAAATAGTTAAGAACCATGTGATCGATTTTTTTCATCCCTATTTTATCAACGGCCCCAAACTCTCTAATATTCCTCCTTATCGACAGTGGTTGCTCCTCTGTTCAAAGATTCGGCACTCCGCCTCAACGTTCCACAGGTGTAGAACAAGTGCCTCCCAATTTTAACAAAACACTCCTAAATATTCATGTCATCACCCTCAACAGTAATAAAGCCACTCCCCGGACTCCCCTCAACATTTCACTTGCAAATTCGACAGCAGTCGTGGATTACTGCACAACTTCCACTATCGAAAACCAGTAAAAAAAATCTGCGCGAAACCGCAGATTGTCGAGACAAGTTGACCCACTTAAAACAATGTCAACGCCACGTCCAGAGGAGTAAGGAAGATTCGCAAAGAGATGAGGAAAAAAATCTGCATTAAAAAAAATCAGTAAAGCCAACGGATGACAATTCATTGAAAACAATCAATGCACTCGAATAAGTGTCTCAGAGCATTGGTCGTGTCATCAAAATCATGACCTGGAAGTTGCTGATGGAAATAAAACCTACATTCCGGAAGAGATGCCGCCTACTCCAGTAGTTGTCCTCTAACCGTTCTTACAAAAAGCTTCCAAAAAATTAAGAATATTTCGCCATTGTCAGAAGAAGGAATATTGGAAAGAGACCATTTCATATCAAGGCACGCACGTATTCGGTATGTTTGTCGATTTTATTTCTAATTAATTATGGATCGAATTAGTAATCGGTAATAAGATATGACTTTCGTGTCAATTTTAGAGCCCCGAGTTTCTTCCTAAGTGCAACGATATATTACTCAAGAAAATGTTTTTCTCGCAGTGGAGAAAGCACGAAAATAAAAAAAAATCTGCTTGACAAAAGAATAATGGAAAAATCATAGAATCTCCAATGCCGGAAAATGTAATGATTTGTCGCTGGAAGGCAGAAACTAATGACCGCAAGTGATTAAAGATAAAATCCACGATCGTGTCAGTCGTACGTTCGTCCCTGTCGTTGGTATCACGATGAACGCTTCTTGATTCTCTCCCGTATGTGCATCTCTCCCAAGATGTATGTACATATGAGTTTTGGTATTACACAGAAACTCCGGAGGGCAAATGTGTGCGCAACGGCCGTGGATACAACACTCCATACGAAAGGAAAGGCAAGAGGCGAAACGAAGGGAATGGGTGAAGAAGGGAAGGAGGAGGAGGTGAGGGAGGAGGGTAGAAAACGGCTGAGGCCGGTGGCAGGAGAGAAGGCAAAGAGGCATATTCGAATCGTCTGGTTGACTCGGCTCAGTCCGATCCAAACCACTGCCACGGTCACCACCTAGACCATTTCACTCTGTTCTGTACTGTTGTTCTCATCAATTTTTTGAACACCACACTGTTTGCCGCTACTTCTTGCACCAATCATTCGGCCAGTGAAAGAAATTCACATGATTTTCACCAATGGACAACATCGCCTGTGATATGTTTTGAAATTTCGTGTGCTTTGTCAGTTTGTGGAAGCTGTTGAGATTTCAATTCGCTGTATTATATAAATTCAATGCGAATGACAATGACAGCTATGGCTGATCATAGGTTCGTATCTGAATTGATTTTTATTGATTATGTGTACCGGAGTTTACGACGGCTTATAGTTACATGAAAGAATGCTACTGGTACCTGGTCTCAATGTCGAGGACATTGACTCCGCAATATTCTTATTTCCTCATTGTTAGTTTATGTTGAGTTGTATTGAAACGTGTTTGGGATACTCCTGCAATCAATTGCGATGGGCTCTTATGCATTCTTTGGTCGGAGGGATAAGGGGGGGTCGTGTGGGAAAATAGTCACATGGTAATTATGGGGAGTAGAACTATGTGGATATTTCCCACTTCATTTGGAGTGAAGACAATAGTCAAAGGGGAATCGCGTGTACTTTTCAGTGGTTGTTTTTTTTTGTCAGTTTCTTTTCGATGCTCGTCCATTCAACATCCCGGATATTCGTGGGGAATGCATTGCAATGCGTGTACATGTGAATTGCCACTTTGTGCATGCTGGGTTATTAAATATAATGTCCTGACACGGTTGCAGAAGAATGAAAAGACAAACAGGTTTTAATTAAATGGGGGTGATGAAATTTGGGATTTCATGGAGTATTAAATTCCGGATGAAGGGTATAACGCTCGGTTGAGGCGGTGGGAGGATTTTTTTTCTTTTATTTTTTTCATAGACGTTCGGGTTAATAAAAATCCTCATTCGTTATGAGAAGATTTTTCCACTCCGTTCACTGAAAGGTGAATTAAAATTTCGTAGGGAAATAGAGATTAATTGGATATGAGAGCTTACTCAAGTTTTAATTCACATCTGTGGGATCTTTTTTCATTATTTTTTATCATTTTTTTTTTTTTGTTCATTGAGAAGAGGGAAATCATGGAGTGACTGTTGAAATGTCGAAATTACGGGGTACTCTGTGAAGCATGGTGCGCTCGTTATACCGGTGAAGGAGAAAAAAAACCGCCGGTGATTCTAAAGTCCTCCCACTCGTGCACGTGCGTGGTGTCTCTCGCTCAAATAGCAAACTGTGAAGAATCGTGTATATAGCGTTTTTTTTTTACAATGTGAGGAATTGTGCTGCATGCGAGAGAGTTTTTCTAACGGTATTAATAGGATATAACGGTTGGGAAAATTGAACGCATTAATATGGGACAATTGGACGTTGAGAGAGTTTTTTTTGTCATGCACTTCGGAGTAAATTGAGTGTAGTTGTGCATGAGAGTTGGATAATTGGAATTTGTGAGTGAAGAAAAAGAGTATCATTTCCCGCCGGGAGAAACCAGATCGAGTGGTATAATCCTACTGTAGATATTCCTGGTATACTCTCAAGGCCATTGACACTCGCCTACGAGTCATGTAGCTCTTCAATTTGCCTAATTTGAATTGTGAGGGAGTTGAGGTGGCACTGGGGTGATGATTAGCATATATTTCTCCCGAATTAGATGGCTGATGTATTGATTTTGTGATTGGGTACAGAGTAATTCAATGTTTTCCTGGGAAACTCCATCAGGAATTTGTATTCTCTTTTTTATTATTCAAATTAAATATACCCCACTTTTTTGAGCCTTTGCAGTTTCTTACTTTCAGGAAAACCAGTTTTTTTTTTCGGAACCCACGGATAAAATTGCGAATTGATTTGGATAAAATAACTTGAGATTCAAAAATTTTCAAAAGCAAAATATCTTACCCTGAATTTGCTATTGATTCGAGCTAAACTCCACTTCAATTGATTCATTTAATATTGCTTTAGCTTCCTATCGAAAATATTTTAACGTCAAAAGTAGTCGACTTGGTTTGAAAAGTCGTTTTCTTTTGGACATGTTTACAATCTACTGACGAAATCTTTTTTTACAGTGTAATATATTGCGAGCTAGAAAATTGTCACTGAGTTCAGCAAAAAAATGTAGCTCTCAAAGAAAATAAATAGTGTAGTGTATAAATACGCCCAATCTATTTGTTTATATATAAATATCATTTACTCTGATTTTTTGAAGACATTTCGAAGACTTTGAATAAGAGAAATAACTAGATTACCTATTCTGTTCCTAAAAAAAAGATTTTGAATTTCGGGACATTTTTACCCTAAATATTTCACCTCAGTTGAGTAAAGAACTTTTTATTTCGTTAATCTTGACATTAAATTTCATTTTCTACGATAATTAATAGGGACAATTAGAGTCCTGAATGTCAGGAACGAAATTCCTCCCTGAATATTCAAATAAAAATTACCACAGAAAGAGTTGACTCAAATTAACCATCTTTCTGATTCGATAATAAATTCAAGTTTTATCTCATTGTAGAATTTAAAACACTTGTCCTCAATTTGCATTCACCTCCAATAGTATATTCCTCCTCCTCTCCAACCGCTACCCCAATTTGAACCTATTAATTCTTACGAAGAATGAAATGCCAAATAACAAAAATTAAAACAATGATAAAAATTCAAATTTACTTTTTTCTTTATCAGGATGAAAGAAAATGGAATAAATTGAAGCTGTGAGAAGGGGCTGAGAGGGGATTAGATAGTCAGCGCTGAGGATCAAACAGAAGTGGTGAGAAGAGGATAGGGAGGGTCACGCTGGGTTCAGCCGTGAGGCGTTAAATAAAGAAAAAACTGTGAAGGAGGTGGAAGGGAAAGAGGAGTGGAAAAAGGATGGTGGTTGAATGGTTGTGTCCTGGACTGAGGCCCACTGGTAGTCGTAGGCCTCGGATTCTCCACTGCAAGGTCATTCTTCTGGATGAACACGAATTACTGCAGGATGTACTTGTGAGTACTTGATTAATTACGATCTTTAACCCAACTTCAACCTTAACTTTAACCTTAACTTCAACACCAGAAAAATGAGTGGATCTCAGAGATTTCATTTGAGGCACATCAACGTAGGTCGTCTGAAAAGATGATCTTAGAAATGCAAAGATGTCAATATCTAGTCCATGACTGGCTTATGACAACAGCACAAAATAATCATCACATCGCATTCAACTAATTGATCCCATTTTTTTTTCGGCTTCTGGTCATTGTCGTTGTCCTCTGTTTAACCCTTCTAAATATTTCACCAGTTTCTCCCGTCCGTTGAATTACTATCGCACCATTGCGGATAATTTAATTGTAAACGATTCCCGGAATACTGTTCAATTTTAAGAGAATTTTTCTCACGGATGTCCGTTTTGATACAGGAAAAACTATTTGTCGTGGAAACAGGTAATCGTTGGGGAAAATGATAAGATACTTGTTTCTAAAGCCCAAGAAAGGATGCTTTAATAACAAAATAATTCTTTTCATTTTCTTCTGAACCACCTTGATAACAATAATTCTGTAGACGTATTCATGGAGACGTAAAATCCACTTGCTTCCTTTAATCATCACGATTCTTTATATCAAAGAAGGGAATTTATTTAGCGTTTCACATTCTGGTGACGCCACAGGATATTATTGGATAGAATTTGGACGAGGTAGAATGAGATCCGGGATTATTCTCAATTATAACGTACAAGATTTTTTTACGGACAATATCGAAGAGTCCAGGCCAGGAATCGACACTGCTCATGTTGGAGGCAATGATGATGAGTATAGTGCATGGTAATGTAGAAATATCAAAATTAAAACCCTGAAAGCAACCTAACGCATCGGAAGTTTAATGGGATGAAACGTATCGCATCCCATTCATCAAGGCAAATATAGATACCACGTTTTCCATACACCCGGGAGTTCTCCAAGTCCCATTCCTACAAAAAAAAAATTCCGAACGCGTTGGCGAGTGCTTTCTGAGAGCTCCACCCCTCCTCCAGCCTCAACATTGTTCCCTATGCTTATGTTAGCCGCGAAGCAAAAACCCCACGGGTTGAAGGTCGGTAGAGGGAGAGGAAATCAAAATTACTTAATGGAATAGCTGCAGGTATACATGGCTTTACATTGCAACTCTCATCGCTGTGTTCCTGCTGTTTTGTTTTATGTTAATGAACATTTTCACGTATTTTTTTCTTTATTGTGAAGTATCACTGGCATGTTTGAGGGCATTGAAAACCTTTTGTCATATTTAAAAAATCAAATCGGTATATGCATCCATTCTCGGGCGGCTTTCAAGGGATAATGGGCAGTCCCTGCTCTATTGATGGATCTAATTAGAGTTTGGGATAGCTATATCTAATACCATTCACTCAGGGTTTTAATTTTTTTCTGGATTGTTTCTCAGAAACGATAAAATTATTATCTCAAATCGGTATATTATTTGTGTCTTCGAATGAATTCATTTAACTCTCATTCACAAATAATGAAAGGACAATCACGATAATCCGGAAAAAAATCGATGACTTTTCAAATAATCGTCTTCTTCTACTTCTTAGATTCTACTTTTTGAGAATTTTTTTTGCATCTTTCGATGCCCGAAAAAGGAACTTATCGTATCTCATTGCGTCACTGAAACAATTAAATTTTTAATTTCCGGTTTTCCTCGAATTTCCTAGACATCGGGAATACAAAGTAATATACATGTCTCGCAACAAAAAGGCATCGCTTCAAGTCGTGCGATTGCAATACTCACTTGCAGATCGTTCTGAAGGTTGCCTTTTCGTTCCTCGATTATGACTGTATTATTTCTTTATTTTTTGGGGTTTATTTTCTATTACTGCCAATTAAATGAAATAGGTAGAAAGAACATTAATGTTTTCCTCTCTTAAACCGTCTATGTACTCTTCAAGAAACTCATTTTGTATATTCAAAAAAAATTTAGATTTTTTTTCGTGTATATAGGCATACATGAAACTAATTATTCAAATATTATAAAAAAAATTGAGGAAGTTTTCAACAGCCTAACCCATTGTTTTCTTATCCGAGGACTCTTGGATTGGAAAAACATACTGCAAGACTTTAGAAATAAAAATTAAAATATAGAACAATAGGGGACATTTACCGAATATATAATGACAATAGCCCAAGAAATATCTGGAGTTCCCAAAAAAATAATGACAATATTGAAAATATCCAGTCCTATATACTCTCACACGATTGACGCGTCCTTTTCATTCTGTTTCTGAACAATTAATACCCGTTGATCAGTGAACATTTCCATCAATATCCAGAGAATACCTCTCTCAATCAGTTTAAAAAAAATCCGGAATTCCTTGAATATTTGTGGCTTTAAATTTAAATATCCTCAAAACAACCATGCGTGATATTTCGTCTTCGGTTATTTTGTACCCCCATAAACATTTGTGTTTTGCTCGTAAATCAATGGGGTTTTCAAAAAAAAGGAAAAAAATAACGTGGATATAACATCGTGGAGCAATGGAGCGGGTACAACGGCGGAATTGGCTCTGTGCTCTGTTATTAGCTGATACCCCAAAATTGGCGCTACAACCCTTCGAAGTCCCACCCCTCACTCCTTCTCACGCTCTACTAATTCACGCGCTTTTAGGTGGCTAGCACCCGAGGGGATCTTCCGCGGTATTCTTGTTTCTGTTCCCTCATTTCCCCTTCCCCCGTACTCCTCCTCAGGCGTATCTTGCTGCAAGAAATTCGGACGGAGGGCGTGAACAAGAGAGGGCAAATTCCTGGAGGATCACTTATGCACGTGCCTTCTTCTCTACCTTTCCCCTGAAATTTCGGATCCATTACAGAGTTATTTGGAAACAATTTATCTCAATTGTCACAAATGCCTCAACCCATTCAATTATCGCTCTTTTCGGCAGTGAGAAGTAAGAGAAAACTGAAGTGATGCAAAAAAAGTAAACCGAGGTTTCATAAATAATTATGCCGGAAAGATTGACTTTCACGAATTAATGAATTAAAGTGGCATTGCATTTGTCATCTGACAATTCAATTTCAACGTTATGTAGAATAATGGAGCCATTGAAATGTCATTCAATTGAGTAATTTACAATACGACAAAGAAATTAATTTTTCAATTGTCTCTTTTGTATACAATTTCGGGGGCTTACGATTCTTTCCCCCTCACCCTACCCCATCTACTGCATTCGCTGAGGTACGAGGGAAAACCTCATTTGAGGGAGAAATCTGCCCAGGTATCGTCGTCTCTTTGACAAGACTACCCGCTTAACCGGCAAACTGTGGGATTAGTGCGCTACAAATTTTGACCGCCGTCGCCAGTGTTTGAACTCGCATCAATGGCACACAAGTCTAGCACTCTAACCGCACGGCCGCTGCCGTTGGTAATTAATTCTTCAATTATGCATATATCAATGATAATGTAACGATTAGTCTATTCTACAATCGATTGGCAATTCAATTCACCGCCCGAGCTTTCCTCTATTTATGTTGAGGGTGATCTCAACTATTCAAAGGCATTCTAGTTATACAGATTTCTAAGCGATATGTGTATTTGATGTCACATGGCGAGCTGAAATTCCATGAAAAGAGACAATTTCGCATGGAGTAATTCCCAATAGCTTCGAATACTGCAAAACTATTTCTTTTTTCATTTTATTATATTTGATCCTGTATGTTGCTGTGGAAAAATAACAAAATAGTAAAGTAAAAAACACGTAAATACGAATTAAAAAACCCTTACTTAATCTCCGAGCTGAAATATTAATACCGAAAAGTAAATGAAAACTGTAAAAATGACTTGAATTATTTTTCAAAAATTCAGAGAGATCAAAAAAATTTCCCAATTCAATTAATTTAACATTCAATATAATCTGATTGTTTGAAAAATTCGTGGGTAAAGCTTCCCTTTATACACTCGACAGTCACTTCACGCATGATCTCTCAACATTACGCGCACTAAACCGGTCAGAAAAGTAGACTTCGTATCGAGATATTCCAAAAATATTATCACACTGTGCATAAGTTTTTGGACTCGTGGGATTATATCACTCGCCTTCGGCTCGTACCATAAGCCTCTGCTGAGCGAAAAAACACTTCTCTACAACCGTATCGAAATACATGAGAGTCTGTATCGTGGCCAATTGGTACATTTCGTCGCTGACGTCGCAATCTGCGATCTAATGGAGTGAATCAATTGCCCAGAAATTGGTAAACGACATTGTTTAAGACAAATACTCTTTGGTGTGATTTTCATTAACTTGGATACACGGATAAAGGCCAGCATGAAAAGTCAGAAAAAAAATATTTAGAAAAATGTTAAATGTATTTTAATTGGTCATCGATCAATTGAAGGACTGGTAGGCGGAAACACAGTTGTTGGATGGCTAACGAAGCGCGTAACGTGCGAGCATTAATTATCTCTGGGGTGTGAGAGGATGAGCCAACTAGTAGTAGATAGTAGCTCGTTGGATATCCTCGGTCTGTGGGAATACGTTAGCACCGTCCATGAAGGGGAGGACCGGCTGAGGGGCGGAGGAGGGAGAATCAGATGCGAGGAGAAGGGGGGATATACTGACAAAGTGTTCAGGAGTGGTGTTGCGTCTTCCGGGACGACTCCGCAGAAGAGGTACTGCATATAAGCGAATGAGATGGACCGGTCCCTTTGCAAATATAACGCGTATTATATAGAAGTTTGGAATTACCAGGAGGAACGCTTTATACGTGGCGAGACATGAGAGATAATACGACCGGATAGAGGTAAGCCTTTCCGGCATACTACACCAACGAATATTAGCATATGATTTACGATATCACCTCGGGTTGAGTTGAATTTTTTTCGCATCAACTGAAAAAAAAAAAGTCTTCTGAGATCATGCCATCTCTTCTCTCGGATTTTATTAAAGCTTTTATTAAAAATCTGACGAATGAATTTCCATTTGAATTATAGATTTGCCGTCTAGCAAGGAAGTCGCTTAGCCGTAAGAATTCCAGAGTGATATAAGAGGGGATAAGATTTTAAAGCGGGTTCTCGGATTATTTTGAAAATTCCTTTGGGGGAAGAGATTCAGTCGACATGCCACGACTAGTTCTCTAATATTGAACCTCTACCATTCCTCGGACTTCCTTTGCTCCTCATCAGGTGTTCCCTTATTTCTGGACATCCCCACGTCGGCAGGACATCAATGATGTCCCGTTCAGTGCACAAGTATCGGCCGTACCGTCTTGTTCCACGCAGCTTTATGATCAGCAGCCTCATTATAATTAGCACCTTGTTATGATCAGCAGCGATCATCTAGCATTTGAAACATTTTCCCACACATTGGTTTCTGGGAAACTGTTTTATATAATTCAGTAAGAAAAAAAGAGGTATGCTATTGTATACCTCTTTTTGAGTACACATTTTGAACTTTTTTAAATAATTGAAATGTATAATATGTGCACCAAGGGAACAAAACTGGGCACTGTAATCCGCGTGTGAATTACCAGTCGAGATGAAATTGCCACGTGGGCGAGGTGTTTGTCACCAGTTTATGACTCCTTTCCAAAATTTCAAAATTGTTGAAAATTCCCGAAGACTGCAGCGTCAATTCTAATTTTTTAATCACCTGGAAGTTCCCTTGAAGAATCTCCCCTGTTACTTCTTTCCACCTTTTTCTCCAAAATCCCATGATGTAAAATACAAATAATTGAAATGGAAATCAGTATATGTTCGGATAGCTCAGATGGGAAGAACACCCGATTGGTAATCGGAAGGTCCCGGGTTTGATTCCCGGTCTGAAAATATCTGAATTTTTTCTTCAGTTATTTGTGGAACAAAAATATTGAGATGGAATTCCCAC
>JAPYZM010001352.1:0-19162 GCA_030522845.1 Psyttalia concolor
CACAGGGTGCCCTTTTAGCCCCTAGAAAAAGATAACATTTTTTCAGAATTTTCGGAGACATGAAAAAAAACAGTTGGCTGGATTGACAAAGAATGCCTCGTATATATCTGACTATTTTGATACAAAGAAGTTAATTGTATCGATTTCGTGATTTGGGAAGTGTGAGGCTCGGAGAAGTGCTGGAAGAGTGTTCTCGGAGCTGAAGGAGATTATTTTGAAAGGACAATTTCCAACTCCCAATAGTATCGACAGAGCCACATTAAAATGGCAACCTCTTTTATCTTCCGATGGAGGGCCAACCGGGAAAAGAAACAAAAGATATATCTATAAATAGTACCTCACAGCTGGTGAGTATTGACACTTGGAGCGTGTGCTTCTCACCGGTATTAACATTTATTGAAAGTTGATTATTTGCATTTAACCACCAACAATAAATGTTGTCATTGATTTTTAATCCGTTGTTGTTTAATCCGTTGTATTATTGAAGACCTCAAAATACGCCGTAGGGACTCCAGACTTCATTTGTTTTTGAAACAAAAAAGATCGATTCAGGATTGTTTTACACTGTTATTCCCTGATATCACTGCTACAAACAATAATAAACAAATTGACAGTTGAGCTGTCACTATTACAGAAAATAATATAATATCGAGCATCAAAAACAATATACTTGTCAGAAATGACTGAACAAGAGTGCAAATTAAACTCGAGCAATCCGGTGTTGATAACCCACAAGATATCCAAAATTCTCGAATCTGTCGAGAAGAAAATACGCAGTGAGGAGAACAGAGATCCCCTGAAACTGGCAGAGTTGGATTCACTGTTTTTACAATGCAAAAGTGACAATGCTGTTGTCAGTTCAGTGGCCTGTCAGGCCCTGGTCTGTCTGGTGGAGACAGGATTACTGGAGGTATCTCTAATCCTGTCCAAGTTCATTGCAATACTCGGGGAGACAACGCATTACTTGTCAATCACTTCAGCAATATGTGACTTGCTCACATTAGATTTGAAGATGAGGAATTTCAGCGATGAATATACATGTCCATTCACGATAAAGGCACCCCAGCATCCCTTAATTACCGTTCTCATACAGAAGAATACAGTCTGGAGGGATATTTTGGGGCACATGCAATCGATGATTCACCAGTCTGATGTAAAGTAAGATCAGGATTTCATACGAATCAAATTTCTCATCCCTCTGCTGCTATTGTCAGTATTTTTTCTTTTTTTTTTTTTTTAGATTTGTCAGTATTTACTCTAATGGTTAAGAGCCAGGGTTCACTCTGGGTCTGATTCATCAGGGTAATGATTGAATTGGTAAATAAAAAGATAAAATTTTGAGAAAATTGTATAAAAATAATCTTACAAGCAAAGAAATAATAATTTAAGGGAAAAAGTGGTATTTTTCCACATCAATTAAATCAGTAACATGTGAGAACTAAAAAAAAAACACTTGATGTCATTGAAATTGACAGATTCCTGCGACATTACATTGAACTTCTTCGTCCAGTCTTCCTCTACATCCTCTGCAATCCAACATTAAGTCTCCCTGAAAGCTGCAGGCAACAGACGTGGCACCTCCTGATGAAATCTGACAAAACAATCAACCTTCAATTAGAAATCCTCCAGTGGCTTCCAACGAATAACACAAATGCCTGCATAGACACCAGTAACAGAATTTTAGAGCTCTCTGAATACTCAGTAGCTGTTAAGAACTCCGAATTATGTACAGCGTTGTTACCTCTAGTAGCGGCATTAGCTCTAGAACTTGTGCGGCACGATTCTGACCCCAGAGCTAATATTCTCATGATGGAAACGATGATCGATTATGCTGAGGCTACTGTGGGTACTATTGTTATGTTTCTATTAACAGAAATCATGTCAATTACTCCTAGCGTTTATCTACCGAATATAATCCAAATAGGTAGGTCAACCCATCGATCAATTCGAAACTTTATTTGCTTATGGAATGCTAATTAATTCTATTTCTATCACTTTTCTGTAAATATTTCATAAATTTAGACCAGACTGGGCAATTTCCATGAGAATCTCTGTTGCAAGCCTTGAAAAACTTATTTTTGTCCCCTAATTACCCGGAATTCCTGATCATTACTAACCTTTCTCTAATTACGGCCGAATACAGGCATAATATCTAATACGTCGGTAATTAGGTATCAGGGGAAAATAATGATGATTAGAATGCAATAATATACATATAATGGACATCTATTTTCCTCCTACCCACGACAAAATTCTCCAATATGGCGGCTGAATTTCGCTCGCGAAACAAATATAAATGAATTGTTACCTATGGAAACAATACACACTTGAGACCGAATAGCCGACATTGTGCATTTTATGACCTCTCATTTAATTCCAAAATCATTATTTTTGATACCCGTTTTGCGCCATAATTAATGCGCAAACCCGTAAATGCCTCTAAGGAATGCCGATTCAGGAGAATATAGGGACAAAAATAAGCAAAAAATCGAGCAGGCTGGGTCTTATTCCATGAGAATCTGGGTATTATTTATCATTAGTATCAAAACTAGTCCTCGGCAAATTACCTTCAAAAATTTACTGCACCGATTAATTATCCCACAGGTTCTATGCTCTTCGAGAAGGGCCGCTGCAACGAGATATCCTGCTACTCCTTCGTGGCATCGATTGTCTCCTGGATGGCATATGCCTCCATCCTGTCTGGCGAAGCCCTCAAAACCGCAGAGTCCCTACTAGCATCAATATCCAAAAAACGTGACTGGCCACTCCCAAACAATGTCAAGGACAATCCATTCTACCCCATAATCCACCAGTCCAACCACAACTATCAATTCTATGGAAACCTCTGCCACCATTTCCCGAAAGAGACTTTGATCATTTGGTTACAGCGACTGTCCGTCACCCCAGCAAACGTTCTCATTAACTATAAACACGTTTTATCAGGTTTATTTCTACAGACCAAAAACTCCGAAATCACTTCAAAAACATCAAAACTCTTATCAAGGATTTCGAAGGACTCCCCAGACGTTGCCCCCAACATTCTCTCCCTAATCCTCTACAAACTGACAAAAACCAAGGACATCGTCGAAGCAAAGGAGATATTATTTACAATCCCGGACCTTGGAGTATCAAAAGAGAACATGCCCACGATAATTCACGTCCTGGAGACTTTGTCCTCAGCAGATCCACCTCTAAAATATGTTGCTATTGAACTGTACCTGAAGCTCTGGGAGGTGGAGCCACGTTGTCATCAGTACCTCGTGGCGGCCTTGATATCCTTGACGTCGAGTGACTCCTCGTTCTTGGGAACTGTCAGCTGTGCGAATACCATAAAGATCATCTGCGAGAAACGCCCAGAACGGGGGGCAGAATTGGTACCTCTGCTCTCCCAAATCCTTAATAAATGCACCAGCAACACAGGATCAGCTGCAAGTGCTCTAGCTCTTCGCGGCATCTCCGCCCTCTGCGTCTCGGGAATAACAGACGTTGGTTCTACCTGGCGTGTACTCTCCCCCAGAATGAACGAGGAAAAACGAACGGTTGTCATCAACAGTATCTGCGAGTTTTTTGGAGATATCCCATCAGCTTCGTCATACCTCGAGGATGAGTACAAACAACTTGTGGGGGAGAGCTTGAAAAAATTGTGGGCTTACACTTGCTACGAGAATATGGAGATCGTCGAGGCGGCCTTTAATGCGTTATCTTCATTTAAAATAGAACAGATGAGGATGTCTTATCTCCCTGAGAGTTTTACCAGTAACCTATCTTCATCCAGTCAAGGAAAAGATGAGGATTCTGAAGAGCTGATGTACGTTCCTGGCTCCTGTTGGATCCAGATGCTTAAGAATGTTCGAAAGCAGACGTTAACAACTGCTGGCAATTTGCTGATTAAATTCATTACCGAGGAGTTATATGCCTATCGGAGTGGGATTTACATGTGGCCAATGGGAGAGCCGGTGAACTTCAAATATCTTCCTGATAAGAGCCCAGCGAAGAGCATCGGTGAGTACTTGAGACGCTATAAAGCCTCTAAATCGAGTGAAAACGACATCGTCGCTGTCGAATGCATGAGGATATTCTCGAAGAAGTATCCGAAGGCGTTGCCTCCAGTACAATTCAATCTGTTGAATGATGCGATCAACATTTCTGATGAAACAAGAGGTTACGGAGTCTCGTTGGCGTGTCATCAGGTAGCTATTTCCCCGTCTGCCAAAGAACATCTCAGTAAATTGTTGGGGGACATGAGTGACTGTGGTTCAATTACTCCTCAGGAGTTCCAAAAATGTTGGCACGTCTGCAGACATCTTGAGGACGTCTGTCGTGGGACAGCATCGAATGTTTTGGGGCCTTTTCTAGTTAACACGATTAATTACATCGCTGAGCGAGCAATTTTGGATAATGAGAATGCAGTCTTCATGTTCTGTGAGATCATGAAGAGTTGTGCCAACGTTTTGAGCGATGATCTTGTGCTTCATGATAACAAGACAATTATTGGGAATATTCTAGAGAAATTGGTGGGCATAGTGGATGTTGATCACAAGATATTTGGGAGCATTGTTGAGGCGATGTTGCAGTTACCAACCGCACAGATTGAACGAATAACTTTGCTGAGTGTCTCGGAAGAGATAACAAGTGAAAGGTTGGAGAAAGCTATTGTTATCCGAGGGGGTTTGGTGCTCAAGAGGGACAATGAGATTCCCCTGAGCTGGATGAACGAAATTCTTCGGGATTCATCGACCGTTACCAGTGTACAGAAGAGGTTTTTCAGGGTCTTGCAGAGGATTCTGGGGAAATTGAGGCAGGAGAAATCGAATGCCGGATGGTCTTGGAATCTCATGCGCAGGATACAGGCTACCATTGTAGATCCTGATGACGATAAGGCAATGAAAGCTGCTGAGTTCATGTGTGATGCGCTCTTCATTACAATTATTGTACTGAGTTGTGATGACTGCTTCTTAGAGTATGAGGACCTTATTGCATCGTCTCATGAGGTCAGAGGAGAATTATTTCCTCATGCTGTTTACAGAGTTACTCAACTGCCTCACTTTAAGGACTTGGTTCAGCAGGTATGTCAATACTGAAAGATTTATCAGAAACAGAATTACAGAGTCAAATTAGTCTCATTCTCAAAAACGAAAGATTTTGTTTTCAATTAAACAGAAATGATTCCATTTAAATAAAAATTCAATAAATCATTGACACTAAAGAAAGAATTAAAAGTACTCATGAAGTAATTTCTGTGATATTTTATATTTGTTTTATTCTCGCTCCCCATCTTACCTCTGCTGATCGGTAATTAGTTGAGCATCCTCAGACTCTTGACACAATCAACATATAGTCAATTTATAAAAGAATTTAAAAATAGAAAAAATAAACAAGGAATGATCAAATAATTTACAATTATTAGTAAACAGTTTATTTTATTTTTACGAAGTTGTCAGGGATACTTAATAAATAATTCAAAAACTGCCAAACATCCTTTATCAGTCATTGATTTTTTAGTTCGAAAATTTTTGTTTTTTTTTTTTTACAGATTATGGAATGGCTACATCTGGTCAGAACGAGTTGTCTACCTGCGACGTACAAAAGTATCTTTCATAATGCCCTAACGTCACTTAAGAAAGAACGATTCTTGAATGAGCACTGGATGAGATATCTCTCTGTTAAAAGTCCATTGAGTGTTGCGATACAATTGAAAGACTAGATTTGGAGAAATTATGGGAATTAATTATTTGAAATGCGGTGGGCCACTACAATTACAAATATTAATCACACTCAAACTCTAACGAGACTACGATTCAACTTGTTCATTCAATACATCATCTTTCAGAACGAATCTGAGATTTCTTTTAATGTTATGTTACCTAAAAGTTTCAATGTCATTCTTGTTTCAAATAAATTTACTATTTTACAATAATTTGCCTTCAGACATTCTTTTTCTGATACAGAAAAACAGATCGTAATCAACTTATGCTGAAATTATTTCGCTCACACAAAAATCTCGCGATATAAAAAAAAACTTTATCATGAGCATTCAGGACGAATAAAAATATTCTTATTTACATCAAAATTTACAGTAAAATTTCGCTAATCCACGAAATTATCGAGACAAAAGTCTAGTATGTGAATGTTAGAAAAAAATTTTAAAAATGCATTCTAAACTTTTGCCTTGAACTGTAGATCTACACATTGAAAAACTTTCCGAATTATGGAACATCGTACTTGCACTGAGTGCCCAGCTCCCAATGATCTTCTGCATACAATCTTTTACATAAAATTCAATGAATAATCGTGTGCTCGTCACATATGTTGAATGTGACGATTTTCATAATGCTAGACAGTCGTTTCAGTGTTATCTAAAGCCATGACGGTCAAAGTGTTGGGACGAGATCCACTCAAAATTTGTTCCTCTGGTGGTCGCATCTTCGGTTCCAAGATATTTCTCTTTGTCTCCACAGTCTTCTTTATTGGAGTGCGACTGGGGCTCGACTTTCTGCTGCTGGGATACGATTTTAACAGTCTCGCTGCGTCCATCAGTTTGAGGTGAAGTCGAGAGTAAGCCTGATACTCCTCGTCAGTGAATTCCGTTGGATCATGCCGAGCGTGCTCGTAAAAATCACAGAACTGATGGATCATCCTTTGTCCACTGCCATTCAACGGCGCTGCCAATGTCGTCAGAAGATATGCGCGGAGATTCTCGCTTGGATGGCGTTTCAGACAATTGTCGTATTTCGTGATTTCTGATTCTAAAAAAATAAAAGGAATTTAGAATTTTTTATAGAAAAAAACCCAGAGTCCCAGCCGAAAATCGAAGCCGGGATTTCCCAGGTATACGCTGAGTACTCTTCCAACTGAAGAATAAGAGAGAAGTATAATCAGTATTTCCTCACATTGATAATTTATTAGTGGTGGAATATTTGACCACATCTCTTTCATTGTTGTACAAAAATTTCTCGACCAAGACTTATGACTTACTGGGAAACACTCTTCTAGCAAAGGCCTACGGTTACATCAAAATTTTTACGGTTTGTCGTACGTCATACCCGAGAGTAGTTTAATCCTAAACATATTCTGAAATTTGGCGGACTGTGTTGCTTTTAGCTCATAAAATTGTAGGGAATGAGTTTATATAACTATTCAACATTTTTCCGTGACACCGAATTAATTCACTACTTAATAGCCAAACTAAGTGAAAGGAAGAATAAAATTGATTTAATTGGTTTAATTGATTTAATTTAGTGAATAACA
Organism: Psyttalia concolor; assembly: GCA_030522845.1. Taxonomy (NCBI): domain Eukaryota; kingdom Metazoa; phylum Arthropoda; class Insecta; order Hymenoptera; family Braconidae; genus Psyttalia; species Psyttalia concolor. The sequence continues at coordinate 7,249 of JAPYZM010001352.1, forward strand.
CGAAGGGGATAACCAGATCACATTATGATCTTGTAGGGTTGACATCAGCCGGGTCCCCGCCGGCAACTGAGGGTAATGCGAAGTGCTGGTAAAGCTTATAGGACCTTACCACACGTTGGATTGAATATAATCGAAATTATAGAAATTATGAATATTTAATACGTTCAGAAGGGCTTTTCCTTATAAAAAGGAGGTGAGGGACGGAGAAGGTGAGGGAAGATTCCGTAGGTCTTCCCAAGCATAAATACGAATGTCTTGAAGCGATCAATTAATTTGAAGCAACCAGGTTCCGCACTATAGCGGTCATTTCTCCCAAGAGACGTGCAAAAAAAATCAATATTTGCCTCAGTTTTCGGGGACAAAGTTGACGTTATGTTGTCTAATTAGTAAATTACTTTTTAGTTTTTCATTTTCTCAGTGAGAGTATCATTGTCATGGTTTACTCTCTGAACAAACGTGCTCTATGCCTTCCTCGTGCTAATAAAAAGAATTTTATGAAGTATCCCACTGTTTTATAATATTGATTTATTCAAAATAATTATGAAACCCATATCCGAATGGTTAACAAAAAGATTGAATTGAATTTATAACTCAATGAATTAATAAATTTAGTTTGCCACGCAGTCTCTCATACGATTGATTTTCAAATGAATTGTGTATGAAAAATTGTATCCATTTCATGACTATAGAAATAAGTAAATAAATGAATAGGAGAAGATTGTTTGTAAATTAAATAAAAGTAATTACACTCAAATGGAATCTCACCAAGAGCTTTGACATCATCCACAGCCTTTAGTCTGTAATAATGAGGTGGCACCTGACTCCCAGGCTCCATTATATACCTCGGATCACTTATGAGTTGAGGCTCGTACTGAATCCTGGGTATAACTTCAATTCTTCTCTGGATTTCTCGTTTTAATGACTGAACACCAAATGAATAATATTATATTGTGATTTCCTTCATTCTACTTTCAACGGTTTAACCTATATTTTATTACCTTCTTAGCATCGTGCCCAATGGCAATGTGAGGTCCTCTCCGAGATCTCAATGCAAATCGCATTATCTGTCGTTTTGCAAATATGAATAGTAATAACATTGTTAATACACCGGTTGCGATAAATATCACAATTGTAACACCTGACAGTTCTTCCGTCATGTTGACAAGTATATATTGTAGATATATCAAGTGTTCTGTCAAATCGGATGGAGGCTTAGTTGTTCGATGTTATCGACAGAGGTAAGAGGCGGTGAGCGAAAATTTAAAAATATAAAATATCAAAAAAAGTACCACTTGCTATTGTTTTTGAAGGGTCAATGACTCATTGAATTGTTAGAAAATAAAATCTTCTGATTGAGGATGAGTCAAGATTAATTTTAATCGGTAATTCTGTTTCTACAAAAAAATCAAAGAACTTTTTATTAAATTTACGATAGATGCCATAAATCCCGATGAAGGAACATCTTCTTAAACATATTCTGCATTGGCTTCGCATAAAGTGTTTTATGAACAATTATTATCTCGTGCAACATATTCCTCTGCACATTAGTGAATGGTGATTGTGTCTTTAAGAATGATAATATCAACTGGCTGTACATGTTGTCTTTTGCATATGTCAATGCCTTATCAACCAGTAATGCTAGGACCTTAGTCTTTACGTCTTCCTCGAGTTGAGTGTCAATCAGAGATTGGAGAATTGGCAGGTGCCAGGGTTTGAGCTCTTCCGCTACCTCGACAAAATCACTGGAGGGGTAGAGACATTACTTATTGATTTTGCAAATATTTATTTGGACAAGAATTTTTGAGACTTACGGTATGAGCTCTTTTTTCTTAGATGGAGAATAGTCCTTGATCAATGTTAAGATTACGTGTGAACTTTTCAAATTTGTATTCCAGAGTGGACCTAGAAGATATTTACTGACTTCGTCAGGAAATTTCTCAGCCATTTTCATAACGATTGATGTTTCAATGGGATCCGAATTTTTTTCCAATTGAGGTATCTAAAAATTAAAAATCAACAATCCAAACAGTTAATATTTCGATTATTGAATAATGTAGGAACATTTTATGAAAAAATATTTAAAAATTAAAAAAAAACAAATTTTTCTAACAAAAAATCTTAGACTTCAAAATATCTTTTTGTAAGGTATTTGATGCGTAAAACTCAATTGTTATTGACTACCTTCTGGACCAACAGATTTGAGCAAATAATTCTGGCGTAATAAGTTCCCAAGCCAGTCTCCATATTGCAAATGGAGCAGCAAAAATTATAACAGCCCATGGAGCTCAATTTTTTGGCTAAATTGTCAACAATCTCAATAGCATTGGCATCAGTCAAATCATTCATATCTTCAGATTCTAAGACTTTTTCTTCCAGTGTCTGGAAGAGGGATTTCACGATATGCGATATTGATCGCATCGTCGATTGTGTCGATGAAGAACGTCTATTTTCTCTGGGCTTCGCCTGTGTAAAGTAGAATTGAGTGGATGGCAGCTCCGTATCATGACTTTCAGGTAGTTGAGACTTCTCGGAGGATTCATCGACAATTTCCATAAGGACATCTTCGTTGCAATTTGTACGGTTGTCAATTGCTTCCTGAAATTCAGAGAATATAGTCAATAATATTTTTTTTTGTTTCAAGAAGTGAGTAATAGTCCAACAATTCTTCCTAACCTCAACATGGAATAATGATCTCCATATGTAATTGGAGGATTCGGTACTTCCTTGCAGAGCATCCTTGATAGCCTTGAGCTTTTCTATTGTTTCACTGGATAACGTGTATTTTCCGAAATAATCGTCTTCCATTTTTCATAGCTGGAACTTGCCGGCTAGTCAGGTCGAGTGTTGATGCTAATTATGAGGCAAATGGACACTTCTAATTTTTTTAAATCTCGAAAAACTTAAACTCCATGTGTCTAAATAAAATTCTATTGATTCAATGAGTTTTTTATTATTAACGAAACGAAGAAATAGTCATTTTGGCCTCCAATTTAATTAAAATCAAATTTGTACGGACCATTGCAAAGGCATTGTATTGCAGGGCTGTTTCATGGATAATTGTATTCCATAATGCAGTAAATGATAATTAAATATATTTTTCATGAACTAAACCACACATATCATTGACTAAACTTTTCTGAATATAATATGAAAAAATGCGTGAAAATATTGCAGTTATTTTCTGCATGACCAACCGCTGACACTTCTATTAGAAATAAAATGGCTGCACTTCTCGCTTGTAATTGCAACATTTTTCGAACATTTTTAGTGAAAAATATTTACTCATAAAGGATCAGGCAACAGCCGTACAATGCCATGGTTCCTCAATAGTCAAGATTTATTCAATAACCAATAAACGTCCAAATTCTAATAAACCCAAATCATTCGGATTTTAAATTCAAATTTAAAAGCCCAATGTACATTCCTCAATTACCCAAGCCTAAGAATAATAAATCATTCCAACGATAAGAAATGAAAAAATTTCAATTAACTGAGAGTATAATTTTATTTATAAAAATAATCACATTTACAATTACACCCGTTAGTTTCCTCTCACACAGAAAGAGTAATTCGAGTTGTAACATTTCCATTCAATAAATTCGTGATACAAATAATAAATCCTATTACTCAAACATCAAAACTGCAATCGTTTGGCGAGACTTCCGCCATCCACAGATTCCAATAATTTTCTCTTGAGACTGGGTCTGTCCTCCGGTTGTTTCTTTATTGCCTGAGGCAGGGGTAGTTTCGCCCCTACAGTGGGAGCTGGTTTGTTACTAAAATAGGGCATTTGTAAGGCCTGATCGCAGGTACATCTGTCTAAAGGATTGATGCTTAGTAAACTGGCTATTAAGTCGAGCAGGTCGTCTCCAGCGGCTGTGAATATGTGTTTGAGGGGGGTTCCTGGAAATGGCTTGAATTGAATGAAATCCGGCAATTCTTTCATTCCTCGCCATGTTTCTTCTGTTGGAGTCCCCAGTGTCTAAAAATAAAAAAATTAAAATCGTAATTGAACAATTCCATTGCTAAATAGTAAATACGGATTCAAAAGTCCACGACGATCCATTTGGTTTTCAATATTTAATTTAATCGTCCGAAGGAATTACTAGGCTCACAAATTTATCAAAATATTTTCTAGACGGTTGGTATTCATTGTACAATAACACTAGATTTTTCAATTTCTAGTCATAAAAATATTGTAAAAAAGACGCGACGTATTTAGTATTTTGAAATATAATAAATAAATAATAATTTATAGATAACAAAAAAAAATTGGTATTGAAATGCGATAATGTAGATTATGCTCTGATACTCGCAATTGGTCACTTTTTTATCGATTAATTTAATAAATAAATTTTATGTAAAAACCAAATTTGTTATTATTTGTAAATAGATTGTAGTATAAAAAAAGGAATGTCAAAGCGTTAATTCACCTGAAAAATTCTCGTCAGCTGATCCAGATCAGACTCGCCAGGTAAAAAAGGAACCCTGAGTAGTAGTTCAGCGAGGATGCATCCAACGGCCCACATATCGACACCTGTGCCATATAATCTTGCTCCGTAGAGCAACTCTGGTGATCTGTACCATCTCGTCACCACTTGATGAGTATTTATCCTATTTGGTGAGCCGAAAAACTTGGCAAGACCGAAATCCCCTATCTTGAGGACACCCTGACTATCCACCAGGAGATTGTTAGGCTTCAAGTCCCTGTGGAGTATCCAGTTGAAGTGGAGATAGTCGAGGCCTTGTAATGTCTGGATCATGTACGACTTTATGTTTGATGTTGTTAATACGATACTGTTATCCTTGATTATCACCTCCAGATCAGTGTCCATGAAGTCGAATACTAGGGAGACATTGGACTTGTGACCAAATACGTCTGTAAATGATTTTTAATACTGAATTAGTTAAGTATCAAAAACATGGATTGAGAAAAATTCAAATATTTAAAGTTTTTTTTCCTCATTTTTCACTTCTTTATAGAATTTCTAAATAGAAATTGTATATTCCTCACTAAGGGAGAAAAAGTAAACAAGTCGTCCTCACGCGCCAAATTACGACCCGAGCCGAAGGCGAGATTTGTAAGCACGTGGGGAATGCTTGTCTGATTCTCCTCCCGAGGGTTAAATACGATTTTTCGACCAAAATGGACGGAAGTGAGCGTTTTTAACCGAGTGAAGCGAGGTTAGAGTGCTCACTTTCGGTGCATGTAGTAAGAAATTTTCATGGAATATCTTCATTTGGGAATGTAATCAACAGAGAGTCCACTTGTCGTGTGAGATGAATAAAACTTGAATAAAAATGTCGAATTGCACATTTTTAATATTTCAATCTTTTAACTTTCGTTGTTTCAAAGTCACTCACCCAACAATCCTATTATATTTTCATGATTCAAATCCTGGAGTAATTTGATTTCCCTCAATGCAGTTCGATTAATGCCATCTCTAGCTTCAGCTCTGCTTCCGACTTTAATCTGGAATTTTATTTGATGATAATATTCAATGAACTATGAATTTCACAGAAAAACGAAGAAATCGGATTGCATATTGATTACGTTAGTTATAGACGACTTTTTTCAACTCGAAATTTTCCAATTTTTGTGTCATTGAAAAAATTTATTAACAGTGTTTTATTTGAAGTTAAATAAAAGAAAATTTTAATGTATTTATTATTGTTTTATTCTTCATAAAACTAAAATTCAACTGGATTTCCGTAGACTTTTCTGGCAAAAACTCTTATTACATGATGAAATTGTGTTGTACGTACTCATAAAAATGTTATGAATCTCATGAAATATTGGAATTGAAACTTATGGAAAAAGCATTTTAAAAAATACTAATTTGACATTATTTTTAGAAAAAAAAAACCCCGAATGATCGAACCTTTTTTACAGCTACGATGTGACCAGTTTCCGAGTCCTTAGCCTTGTAAACTGTGGCGAACTGAAAAGCATATATTAATAATTAAATTGCTCAGAAATTTGTGGATTAAAATTGTGTTTTTTTTTCAGTTTTACCTGGCCTTCTCCCAGGAAATCAATTTTTTCGTATCTTCGTAATTTATCAGCCATTATTATCTATTTATTTCAATTATTGTTCAACTAGACACTTCACACATCGTTTTGCAGGTTAAACTGAACACGACAAACGGAGAACAAGTAAACACTGGCGAGAATTTTTCGTCTCCGGCGAGACGAGAGGAGGGGGAAAATACATTGACGTCCTCTCATTGGTTAATTGATCAAACCAATTGCTAATCGACTTTTAATGGTTTTATTGTTGTGATGGGTTGTCATTGACAACGGAAACGTGGTTTACTCCTAAATATGCTCGAATAATACTTGTCTAGAAATTCCTTTCAATTGCAATAATTTTCTAATTAGGTAGACATGAATTCAGTGGTTGAAAGTGCGGAGAATGACAAAAAACTTATCATTTTTGATACGTCGAAGAATGAGAGGAGACTCAATGAGGAATTCAAGATTTTACAACGAAAATTGAAGCAGAAATGGAAGTTTGTGGAGTGAGTGAAATGTTACAAAAATATGAAACTAATTTAATTGGTTTTATTAACTACTTAGTCGAACAAAGCATAAAATAAATTTATAGATTAAATCAACTGATCAATATTCAATTTTATTTATCAATGATGAACTCAATCAAAAAATGTGGCAAATTTGATACAAAGTTTTTTCTGTAATTCCAATATTTTTTTGTTTGGTAGAAAAAAAATTGAAAAGAAAAGTAATTACTTTACTGAAAAAAGTAGAATAGAATAATAATTTATTGTTCACTATATGGCAGAGCCTTTTACATTGTTTTTCATTACATTTCTCTACATTGCTCCTCGGTGGCATACGCACTGAAAAAAGTATTAGAGTGTAATTTCCCAACAAACAATTTTCTATTCAGATAATCTCGATAACAATTCCCCGACATGAATTTTCAAATTGTTCCTCACGTTGGATTCCTTTCTCTACACTCTGAAAATGACACGTAGCTAGAAAATAAATTGCATTAAAAAACGATTTTTTGGTAATAGTAGGTTATACCGACTCACAACTTTTTATTGGAAAACTGAATCAAAGTTGTTATAATATAGTTGGGATGTGATGAGAAATAACATTTCTGGCAGCGGATCGCTGGTTGCTTTAAATGAATTAATCATGTCAAGACATAATGAATTGAAATTCAGTATGCTTGGGTAGTTGTACGGATCGTTCCCCACTTCTTCCCTACTGAAGGTATATAAATTGCAAGAATTCAAATAAGCTAAATAAATTCAATTCAACGTGTGAAAAGGTATAGCAAACCTCTCCATCATTTAGCATTACCCAGGGTTCGCGACCCTGGTGCTCAAAGGTGTTTATTTCCCACCCACCTAACTGTTCACTTAATTGAGTCCGCCTTGATTTTATTGCGGATTATACTTATTTTAGGCACTAAGTGATGAATTCATTCAGTTTCCTAGCAAAGTTGCGTGGAGTCAATATACGCCCTAATTACCGATTTTTTTTTTATTTTTCTCTAGAATATTTTTTTATTGAACTGTTCCATTGAAGCCGCCAACAATGTATAAAAATATATAATTGCTTCACGCATTCTCTAGCTATTTTTACCATTCTTTCGTACGTGTAAAAATAACTAATCGAGTTCATTTATCAAGACTTCATTAATTAATTAATTCACAGGAATTTTGGTCAAATTTGACGAAAATGGGATTTTTCTTTCATGGGGTGTTCAAATGCATAAATGCAATAATATTCGCAAATTTTTGTTGACTTACTTTCGTTAATATTATTTTCCATTTATCTTTAGAAATAATGAAGTATTATCTCAAGAAACTCTGACTAACGGTGAAGTCCTAGTCCTCGCTGAACCGCGCAGCAAATTCACAGAACTGGAGATGAATTCAATCCGAGGATTCCTCAATGGTGGAGGAAACGTATTAGTGATGCTGGGCGAAGGAGGCGAAAACAAATTCAATACTAATATCAACTTTCTACTCGAAGAATTCGGAATTATGGTGAACAATGGTAAACGTCAGCTCTGCACACCTATAAAATATTGATGACCAGTCTGCTTGATTTCTTTTTTCATTTTTATTTCCAAACTCTCCAGAATTCCCCAGAATCCCTGTTCATAATAGTTATTTGCGGAATTACTAATTGCTGCCGAAACCAGGCATGAAAAACTACGATGTTGCGGTCAGACAAAAGATCATAATATCTTATATGTCGGCAATTAGGGGGGAATAATAATGATCAGAATACAGAAAGGTCATATAACGGAAAGCAATTTTCCCCCAAACCATGCTGAACATCTCCAACAAGAAGGTGGTTAAAGTTCACTGGCGAAACAAGCACAAATGATAATTCCTACGAAAACAACACACACATGAAATCTAATGGCCGACATTTTAGATTTTGGGACCTCTCGTTTGACCCCAACATCATAATTTTTCACGCTTGCCGTCGGACATAATTAGTAAGCTTGTAAATAGCTATAATGAGCAGGTATTGTGGAGAATTTAGGGACGATAATTGTTCAAATCGCGCAGGCCGGGCCGGGGTTAAAATCCAAAGAATTCGTTAGGTTTTGTATTTCATTTTTTCATACTTGAAATTGGAAAAATGCAGTCCAAGGATTCCTCGAGATCATTATCACTTGCTTCTATTTGACAGACTTTGTCGTGAGGATGAATTACAATCAAACATTGCATCCTAAAGAGTGCACAGTTACTCAGGGTCTATCGAATAATTCGAGATTTGTACATAATCGTGAAGACCACACGTGAGTATAACAGTTTGTGTGAATTCTGAATTGCATTCTAAATAGTACATTTCATGCTCGAGCCTTGAAAACAGATCATCGTCTCCCACGTGCAAAATTGATGATGTGGGACCTGGAAAACGCCAATTTCACGGAAAAAATTTTTCGTGCTCGGCACCTGCAAAACGTAATTTTCCAAACGAAATTGGCGTTTTCCAGGTTCCACATCACGAAAACAATATCCAAGCTTTGCCATGGAAAATATATGACACTCCCCTCTAAAAACTGTAGTGAATTTCTATTGAAAAATATTATTTTCCTCTTTTTCACTAAAAAAACTAACGTATCAGTACTTTCAGTAGAACAATTCTTACAGAATATATTCTAAAAAACAAATTCTATGTAAAATTTAATCCGTTTGGATTTGTTCTAGGATATTCTTTATTGAACTCTTGTATTGAATCAGTCTAGCAAATTTCCTAGCTACGAACCCATTAAAGAACTCATCATTTAATTCATTAACTGGAATTCAATAGCTCTTTCAAATTAAATAATAGTATATTATGCAACATGTGCGTAATGGTGTTTTTGGCTCGTGGGAGGTTGTAACACGAGCCGAAGGCGAGCCAAAAAACACCATTGCGCACAAGTTCCATACAATATTTTATGTCATTGCTTCGCTCGGTCAAATCGCGGATTACGGGCACCTATGGCATAAAATTATTTTCATAATTTTGTTTTCTGTAATATGAGCCCTCTTAATTTGATTATCAAAAATAACTTAGAGAAAAGCCGCGGGAATGTCATAGTAGAATTGGCGAATAACCGATAGTCTAAATAGAAAATGCTTACTCTGCTATTACTAATAGAATTTTTACATAATTTTTACTCTATCGAATTATTCCCTTCCTACTCCCAAAATCAATTTGACAGAATTTCATTTGTAATTTCGAATGTTCTCAGGCGTATGAATTTCATTTACCCTTATGGAGCAACCTTGAACGTTGTGCAACCTTCGACAGTGGCTCTGTCAACTGGTAGTCTAGCAATCCCAATGAATAGACCAATTTGCGCGTATTACTCGTCACCGACGAGTGCCGGAAAACTAGTCGTTCTGGGCTCCTCTCGCCTTTTAACTGACCTGTACATCGAGAAGGAGCAAAACGACGCCTTAAGAGATATGATTTTCCAGTTCTTCCAATCAAAAGAATCAGTGTCCAAGAATTTTCATGTGGATGAGATTGAGGTAACTTATTTATTCATTCAGTGTCTGTTTATTCATTTATTGATGAATTTATGTATAAGGGGCATTCCATGCTATTTCAATAAGCGAAAAAAGGATTTGTTTTTTTTTTTAATTTAGAGAAAATGTAAGTATGCTTTCAAATGTTACCTAGCATTTCGTAGATATTTTTTTTCAAATTATGTTTCTTGCATGTTATGCGCAATTGAAGGTTTCAACGTAGAACCCATGAGTTATTTTGAAAAAAAAGATAACTCAGTAAATATTCATTTTAGCGAGTAACAGCTACAACACGTTTTCATTCTCCTCAAGTGTAAGTTTCTGCAGAAAAAATGAAGTCTGAATAGTTAAATTTATTAGGGATTTATTAATAAACTAGGACTACGATGTTGGTCGCTCGCAACCTCGCTCCCATGGTTGAGTGGGACCCATTCGGGCCCCACAACGAACTTCCCAATTCGGCTATTTGATTTTAGAATTTAATGTGGATAACTATGGATAACTACATTACTGGTGTCATCATTATGATGATTATGATTTGCGGTCACAACATATGTAGAGAGCCACTTCTCACCCCTCAAATACACCGATATTTGACCTATTTACGACGCATTTTACAGAGTAAATAGCCAAAAAACGGGAGAACCGTGTGGCCTATAATAATCAAAATCTATTCAGCACTCACATACGTGAAGACGAATCGATCGCGTCATTGATCACTCCGATCGGTTCAGTCATTCTTGAGAAATCGTGAACCAAAATTTTGTCACGTACCCGAGCCCAGCAAGTTTCCGAATTACTAAGTTAATAGGAAACAAAAACGCGTCCTTCTCAAAAAATTTATGAAAAATAGATGTTACAGAGTATGTATATATATATATGAGAATTGCCTGTAAAAAGGACATTCGCTAATCTCTTCCAGTTCTCGAGATACCTCCACCAGGATCTGTACTGTGCAGTCTGGATTCTCCTCATTTAGCAATTGAATATATTGGATTGAATATATGAATTTGATGTTTTCTATGGATTGAAGAGAATGATAAGTTCACCGAAAATTATAACAAAATAGATTACTCACCAGTACTTATTCATTATAAATTAGTACGTGAGCCCCATCTGCTCCCAGAAGGTGTCTCGCTGCATGAGGTGTCATTAAGGCAACCGATGTTGAAAGACGACCTTTTATTACTCATCTATACTCGAAATTCCATTAATAATGCGTCATGAAATTTTGGGTTCAGTGATTGCAATTTACGTGGAAAGAAATTTCCCCCATCGAGACAGTCGAATGTGCAATTGCCCATTGTCTGATTGTCAATATATTTCTTCCTATTTATTTTTTAATTAATTTATTATAATGCATGGTCAACTGATAATTCTCGTTAATTCATACAATCATTGAATCCACAGATTTAGGTAGATATAGATTTAGTTAATTGTGTATTTTTGTTTTTATTTAACTTTCGGATAGGAAGTTAATTGGTTTTACCCCGAAAATGCAAATCGCTAATTTTGTGAAATGTCGACGTTTCATGACCAGGAGAAACCTCCCCGATGTTTTTTATCGAGTTGTACGTGTGTGTGTGTGTGTGTGTGGGTGTGTGTGTGTGTGTGTGTGTGCGTGCGTGTGTGTGTGATCACTTTTTTTTGTTCACGTTCCCGGACGAACGGATGGTGCGATCAAAAAAATTTCGTCGCGATCGATAGATCTCATCAAGGACAAGATCGGATAAGTTCGGGAGCGAAATTCCCCCACCCCTTTTTGAGTTTTTAAAAAAAAAATAAGGATTACAAGAAATTATGATTTTTCAATTTCTATCGTTCACGCTCCCGCGCAGGCGTGTCATCCGATTGAAGGGATTTTGATCGCGATCGATAGGCATTGACTTTGTCTACATCC
>JAPYZM010001353.1:0-19156 GCA_030522845.1 Psyttalia concolor
AATAATAATAATAATAATAATAATGAAACAAATGATTACAACATGATACCACTGAACCCGTTCATCAGACTGCACTGCTTTATTTTATATTATTTCTTGGGTGTTGGAGATCTGGCCACTCTTGACAATTTAAGTTTATCCTTGTATATATAATTTTGCAGTTGAAACTTGTAACACACTATTTACCATATAGTTTGATATTATTTTATCACCTCAAATTTATTGATTTAGTGTTATCTCGACCATTTGACAACACTTATTTAACAATTTCGAGACTGAATTCAGTAATACAGATACTTAAACAACTGGTTACATGGTTATTAACTCAACTAAATGATAGATAAGTCATTAGTCAGCAGAAATGGGCACTATTTTATGAAAATCAAATAACAATATTATTCCAACTAGTTCAACACACTGAATTACTGGTGGAGTTAGGCTATTTCAGGCTGAATAGTTCAATTCATCAAATAGTATTTAGCCCAGGTCTGGTAGTCAGTAGTGTTGGATTAAATATCCTAGTGAATAGAAACGAATAATACCGTTGTCAATAAATATTTAATCTGTCCACGATATTCCCCAGGGACAATGATTTAGGGTCAAACGAGGGTGGTCAGCTTTCCAACAGCAAAGTGTGCTCAGGACACTCTAGTAACAATAGTGCGAATAATAGTATTAATAATAACGGTAACAATAACAATAACGTTGGTGGCCCGCTAATGTCCGTGGTACATGTGAACGGTCAAGTGAGTGGTATAAGCGGTCGTACAATGAGTAATACGAGTGGACAATTCATGAGTGATAATTCCCTTGGTACCCACAATTCAAGTACCACAAATCCATTTCATCAATTCACAAGTAACGATGACTTGGAGTTTGATATATTTGAAAATTCCCCATGGAATTTGGACAGTAGCAGTTGTGCTGATAGGCCTGAATCGAGAAATACAGTGCCATCAAATTCACGACCGCCCTCCCAGCCAAATCCAACATCACCAAGCCCACAAGCAACGTATACATCAAGCTCAGCTGTTGTTGCAGTATCACACTGTAGTCCACTACAGGCATATAGTCCATCATCAATGATGGGTGCACATACCTTCAGTAATACCTTCCCATTCAGTCCACTACAGGAATCATCGTCGCTTATTGGTGGTGTCATCAATGGTAAGGAGACCATTGGTGGTACATCGAACTCATCAGTACAATCTGGATCAGCATCGATATCAGCACCATCGACCCCACCAATAACAAGTTGTACAACGATTAATGTGACGTCTGGTACGTCATCATCGACAACTGCATCGACACAATCGACTTTAACAACGATGACGAGTTCAGCTGTCACACCCGCTACGATACCAACGACTAATTTAATGACAACTGTTGATAACAGTAGTTTAGGGAGTGGAGACTCGGGTAGGCTTAGGAACTTGTTGACTAAGGGAGTTAGTGCGAGTAATGAGGAGACACAGGACATGGGGAACAGTGAGTCTGAGATGCAGGGTCAGAATAATAGGATATTGAAGACACTGCTCAATCAGCAGGACGACGAGGAGTATCCTTGTGAGAATCCAGCCAAGTTGAGGTCCAGTCCTAGTGTTCAATCGAAACCCATTGCTGAGCATTCCAAATCTACGCTTGGCAATCACATGCTGCTACAGGTAATGGAATAATTTTATTTTTTCTCAGCCGTGTTTGAAAGAATCCGGTTCCTTTTCAATATTTTCTAATGGAAAATTGAATGTCCTGTCAATCCAACGTATATTTTTGACAGAGGAAGTCAAAAAATTGAAAAATTGAAAATATTTTTCAGATATTTTTAATGATATTTCAAACAACCGGAAAATTTTCTCATAAAATCTTGAAAATTAAACATTCAATAAAGAACCGTGAAATCTCCATTATCTCCGTGCATTCGCGGAATAATAATGCCATCAAAGATAATTGATAAAATTATATCTGTTTTTCCCCTCTGAAGTTATTGAACGAGAAAAATGACGAGGACGACGACACACGGGCTGGTTCGAAGAAGAAGCAGCAAACCGAGTTGCTCGAGCAACTTCTAAAAAATCCAGATGAAGAGCGAAAAATGCAAGATTCCAACAGAGATAGTGACTCCCTCCTCCGAAGTCTCGGTTTCCAATCGGCTACCTCGTCGTCATCCCAATCCGTCGAGCACGGACACCATGGACTCACTCAAACTGGCCAGAAGAGGCCGAACGAAGATGGTGATATGACTATGGCTGCAAAACGTACCATGGATAATACCCATCAGGTGACGTCGTCGGGGAGTACCACAGCCTCGAATAATTCGCCGAGCAGGTTGTGGGAGAAAAATAAAATGCTAGCTTCATTGTTGGCAACACAACCAGCCCGGCCAACCACTATCCCACCAATCCCTGCGTCTGTGATATCGGCAACTCCACAGGTAACAAAAAAAATCAAATATTAACTAATGAGCCTAACTGAAAAAAAAAAATAAAACAGCAGATAATGCCAATGTCGTTAGGCGGTCAATTTTATTTGTCAATATATATGTCATTTCTCGTTTCATCCAGGATAAATTGCCACAAGTTAGCGATCGATTAAAGCCACAACAGCAGCCCTGGACAGCCAGTGGTATGCCTCAGTCAATTGGAAGTACAGCAACAACTACAATTGCCACCTCGGCCCGTACACCCCTTCAAAATCCATCGAGACAACTACCTCGCCAATCAACCAGTATCTACCTCAGTCACATGCTAAGTCACGTGAGTAACTCCACGTACATTTACGAGCTCCCCAATTAATTCAATACCTTTCGAAGCTAATTCTCGACTTGCGTAGTATAATGAATTAATTCGGCGTAATTTGCCCGATTGGCTCTTTCCAAAGTGCTTGAAAAATTACATAATCCAAAAATTATCGTAATTATGTATTTAAAAAAGAACATAAAGTAGTTGATACTTAAGGATTTTAGATAAATAAGAGCTGAGACTGAAATTATATCCTCAATATTTGGTTCAGTCTCCTCTGTAAACTAAATGAGAAATCTAAATAATACTGGACAGAAAACTAGTATTTTATTGTTTATAGTATTTTTATGTTCCCCTTTTTATTTCCCATCTCCAGGAGAGACCTCAAATGGGTCAAATGGATTCTGAATTCGCCAGTAGTGGAGAGTTCACTGGCAACGATGCACCAAACACCTGGAACAATCAGACAAACGATCGCACCCCCGACGATATATTGGATCTAGTCATAAATCTCGACCCAGAAGGAAAGCCAATTCCAATAAACGATTCAACGATATCTCAGAATATGTTGAATGCTATAGAAATACCCCAGAATAATCTCCAGAGTGTGGACAAGGAGGCTATCGACACGATTCAAAAATTCTTGATGGGATATGAGAATGAAAAAGCTAATGCCACGTCTTCCACGTTGACGATGTCCTCGACGCCTCCAGCATATTCGACAGCGGTACGAAATGTACTAAGATCATTTTATTATTTTGTCCTATTGCTTCTTACTCAGAGTGACAAACAGGAAAATTAATAACAATAATGTTATGTTACTTGCAGTTGGGCAGTGCGATGTCCGTTACAACAGCCCATCAGTATCAAGCACCCCCCATGTATCAGCAGCAACGTCCAAGGTTTGCCAATCAGACTGGCATAAGGCAGACAACAACGGCATTCACACCTCAGCAGCAGGCACAGCAGCAACAGCAGCAGCAATTGTTGCATCAACAGCAACGCAGTAAATTAATGCACCAGCAGCAGTTGAAGCAACGATTGTTGCAGCAACAACAACAGCAGCAGCTGCTCATACCCTCAAATGCCACAGCACCGGACCAAATAGCTGCTGGCATACACAATATCGATAGCCTTTTGAATAATACTGTAGCACCAAATGTCTCGTTACAGGTGAGTTGATCTCTCTTATAACACAGCTCATTTGATTTAGATGGGAGAAGGGTTGAGTTGTTATTGTCGGGCTCTGGTTACAGCGATCCAGTGTATCGGACTCTCAGATGTCACCTGGGTATGGAGGCTCCGTCCAGTTATCTGCTACTCATCGCCTTCAGCATTCGTATTCCCATCCGCAGACGATAACCCAACAGTGAGTGGAATTTATATATTTATTCGTAGAGCAAAGGCTTACGGATTTTGTCATAAAAGCAAATCTTTAATTGGAATTCGACGGGGTTTCGCCTTATGAGGCAGTCGAAATTAAATATAAATCAAAACTAATAATGCGATATTTTTTTCAGTCCTGTTGTCAATAACACTTTCAACAGTGGACAACAAGTCTCAGCCCCATCTCGACTGTCGCCGCACTCGCCAGCCGGCATGTTATCATTTTCTCATCCACAGCCTCTGTCCCCTCGAGTATCACAGGTAAAAAAAATATTTTAATTTCTTTTTAAGGGTACTAAACTACATTACAAACATTAAAAGTGAATGAATAAATTACCATTAATTAACATTCAAAGAATTAATTTTTTCATTGTCGATTTTTGTTCTTCAAAATTCGGTTCTCATGCGGTAACTACGCAAAAGCGTTTAGAATCCATTGAAAAAATTGAAAAAAATTCTTGGAATTTTTATTATTCCAGGGAAATTATGGAAACAGTCCACGACTATTCAACGTAAGTCAGACACGTGCCCAGCAACAGCCAGCGAATCAGCAACTGCAGCAGCAAAGATCCATGCCGTCACCAGGCACAGCAGTTCCAGCGCGACAATCTCCATATCCTGCCGAGGCCTTTCCACCCCCCGCCTCCCCAACCGCCAGTCAATTTCCACCGGTGCAGAATCCAGCTGGTGGTAATCCAACTGGCCAATACCGACTTCAACGAGCAACATCAACACCAACAGCAACAACGCAATTGCCAGGTATTCTATTATTATTTTTAATTACCCTGGGACACTTGCACATTTTCACTTGTGAGGAAGATACTTAAGCACAGGCAACACTCAATTGTATATATTTGTGTGATGATGGTAATGAATAATAACGGCTTCAAAGTGATTAATTAACAATATGAAATTCCATGCGAAGGTAAGTATAAATTAAAGATAATTCATTGATCGTATAATTTTCACTGCATGCCAGATATTATTTCAGTATTAGAAGTGGTGCAGTAATATCTGTTAATTTGACTCTTGAATGACATTTTTGTTTGATTGGGGAGATTCGAGCGGTTCAATACTACAGTTTGACAATTATACCCTGGTCGGTTGCGAAAATTCTGCAATTTTCATTTGATGACACATTAAATTCGTGAATATCGTAATTAACTCTTCCATTTCCATTAGGATGATTGGAAGTGGTATTGATTAAATTCGCGGATGGAAAATGGGATGATCATTGAATTCCTGGTATCAAATGCTTTTCCGTCAATTACTAAATTATCAGGATGAAAATAATTTACGAATGAAGCAATGAAATTGAATACAAGTTCATTTTCCGTGTTTGTTTTTAATGAAAATTCGAGCGTCATAAAAAAATCACTTGTCTTGTTTTCTATTTTCCTATTGTTTTTCAAAAAATAATGCATCTCGCGACACCGACGGACATACCCAACGAGACAGCAAATAAATTAATTGAACGGCAAATCGACATCATTAACTAATTAATGGAAAAATTATTCCACTCACCATTTGAGTATTACTCAAAGGATCAGAATAATTTATACGCCATTTGACTGTTTCCAAGTAGCGAATTATCTGATTCATTCTTTATCATTCTTTCCTTTTTAATGAAGTCCACAATTCCAGCGAATTGAGCCCGAGAATCTCCTGAAATTACCGAGAAAAAAAAATCAGTATAGAGGTAGAATTTCTAAAAATTGTTTCAGGTGGGGTTGGCTCGCCCCGTCACTACGGTAGTGTAAAAGACCAACAGTCCATGCTATCACCTAGTCACCAACGGGCTGGTTGTCCGCAAACCCCCAGCCACAATGTACCAAACAATCAGCACTTCAACCAACAACATTCACCCATGTTATATCGAAATTCTGGTAGTAATGTTAATACCCCAGATGTACAGAACAACCAGTTCTGCTACGATCAGGGGAGTATTTATCCATCAGGTCCTGAGGACAACCGGTCAATGTCATCAAGCAATCCAGCAAGTCATCAAATGGGTGGTAAGTCATGTGACCCGGATTAATGTCATGTGACAATCACTGATTTTCATCTGTGATTAATAATAACAATCATTGGGTTACATTACTTGCTGGATATATAATGAGCGAGTGCACGGGTTCAGTATTATCCTCAGGGAGCACATCAAGATATTAATAACAATAATGCTCCACTGTTTCTTCATAATGAGCAATGGCTTGGGATTGAAGCGACGATGAATTTTGTCATCCTTTGTACATAATCATTGAATGTATCATATTCATCACTTAACTGAGAGAAAAATGCACAATTTGTCGGACAAGTCTCCTTTGCTCGGGCAAAGTCTTTGTACGAATATTATTTTAAAAACGGTCAGTATTTTGTTCGACTCTGAGCGGCTCAGAGCATCAGTAGTTGGTTTGCTTGTCACGTAACGGGATCTTTATGAAGGGATTTAGTGCTCTCCAATTACGTAATTGATATTATATTATTATTACGTTCAAAAATATCCTGTTCCTTTGGAATAGTCAAAATGACTACCACTCCTGATTATCGAATAACAAAAAAGTGGAACTAAAAATAAAATTCCTTCCCCACGAACTCCAACTTTGTTGGAAGCAGCCAATTGTCGCGTTAAAAAAAATTCTACTCCTTTTTTTTGGGAGCAATCAGACTAGCTTGAGAACTCCGCTATTTTTCTCTCAGTGCACACATTGGCAAATTTTTTATCGAATAGGAGAGAAGTGGGATTTTTATTTTAACGACCAAAAAAAAAAAACTCCGTAAAATTGATTTCTCCCACTCACTCCTAGACACATTTTATTTTGTGAATCGTTTGCATGAAGCTTCCACGTGAATTATCAAAAAAAAAATCTCACGTCGTCATTTGACAACTAATTCGCTATTGTGATAATGTTAATTTATTCTTTTTGTAAATAACAATGTACATTACATCTGTCTATCTCCGCACTCGATGAATTGTTCTCTCCGTTCAATCGCCCCCATATTGTATTGTACTTATATCGATACAACTAATTATTGCAGAGAAAGTCAAAGCAGGAGAATAAAAGAAGAAAGGAGAGTGTTTTTTTGTTTGTTAATATTTTGTAAATCAGTCATTTTGTCCGAGTCATGGACATGAGTAGACTGTCCAACTGAAGTTTAATCTTTCAGCTTTTTGTTTTACCCATTGCATTGTCATCTCCGCATTCTCCCTCTCACGCTCATGTCCATGTCTGGGACAATGGCACTGACTATTGTTGTTTTCCTTGCAGTTTTTTTTTTCAAATTTACGAATTGCATAAGAGGAAACTACAAGTGTCGTTTACATTGGCTTGCAATCGCACTCAGCTTATTTATTCATAATGCCAGTATGCACAATGCACAAGTTTAATTAATCAAATTCATACTGCAGTGGTCTCCTCTTATTCAAGACCAGTAAATTCGATGAATATTTGTTTTCTATATAAATCCTGATGTAAGAATAAAGCAAATTTTACATCACTCAATGTGCTGTTTGTTGTCGTCCTCATCACCATCATCATCAATGTTCTTGTTCATGATAAATATACCATTTACGTGTACAAATCTCACCCACAAATGAGTATCTGATAATAATAATTGAATAGTTAGAGTGATATAGTATATTGTACTACGAGAGGGCACGCGTAAAAAACTAAAAAAATAATCGATATTGAAATTATTTTAATCAAGTTTTTTAGACTTAGACTCGGTACTTGGATCGATGTGTGAAAAATTTGTTGCTTAACACCGGAATTATCTAACGATAAATTTCAACTAGCAACACCTGGTGCTTTCGACAGCGTATTGCCATTTTTGAAATGCTTTCAAATCGAATAGTAAAGACGTTATTAATGAGCTTTGAGTCAGTCGACGGTGTCGTTGATTTGAATTCTATTAGACGATTTTGCACGGGACGGTCGTTGTTACTAGAAAATATTGGCAATTTTTCCCCGTTCTTCTTTACGTAAAGAAAGTGTAGATAATCATTAAATAGTCAATTTTTAACAACATTTATTTGTTACTTCACAGAAGCTATTAATTTCTAATAAAATACGATTAAATTTCTGGGAAATCATATTAAATACGCAAAAAAATGCTTGAAAAATAGAAAAATACGCGAGAATGATTAAATTAGTTACAGTGAATACTTGGAATCAGTGACGAGAAATATTTACGGACTTACCAATTGACAGTTGAATAATAAACGGATAAACATAGAATTTATGTAAAAATTTTCAAGCCTCTTAAATTAAAATCGAAATATTTCTAGTCTTCGCAATCGGTAGTTCTCCCGACCTCCCAATTACTGCAATCCCTCCCGTATTATAATTGTTACGATTTCGATGATTTATAAAAGCGAATGGTTTATCCCTTAAAAATCCTCTAAAAACTGAGCCTAATGAGTATTTAATTCTGTGATCAGGAACCAACAGCGGTGGTATGACGTCTGAATTCGTCAGGCAGGAATTGCGAGCAGTCGTGGGAGCAAGAACGCAGCAAAGGGTACCAAGTAATATTCAGAATAACCTGATAGGCCAAGTGTCACAAGACGATCTCGAGGCTCTTGGTTTATCCTTCGAAATGTCGCCAGCAGGTAAGTCCCCCTAATCACTTCCAAACGCTCAAAAGACACACATCAAATCATCAATATAGAGCCAAGGAACGCCCCTCATTAAGAAAAACATCAATACATTTTGATTTCTAAAAATATTGAGAACTGTGGGCAGTTAATTTGTTTAAAATCTTGAAATTTAAAATTAATTTAGACGCGTTAATCGCAAAACTAGATTTTCCAAGTTGACCGCACAGATGAATCGAACAATTTATATTCCTAAAAATATCTCGTTTAAAGGAGTACGTAGGATTTTTTTAACATTGAATAGTTGATTTGTTATTAACAATCTGGAAGCTCTGTTCGGGGGGTGTTCCGCAGCTCCACTAGAAATAAGATAAATCGACGACTCAAGAGAATTCTCTCACATAACAAGTGTTACCACCCTTGGCCTTGTCTAGCATATTGTTCCTCGATGCATTATGCCCTGAAGAAATAAATAAACCCTAGTTGTTTTCATCATAGAGACCAAACTTGATCGATATCACCATGCCCTCCACTCATTTATCAATAATTAGCTGTTGCACGAATAGATTAAAGATAAAAATATCACTCATCACTTGCAACTTTAGACCCTCCGCCCCCTTCCTCCCCTGGATCCAAGCAATCTAAATACGTTCAGTGACACGTTGGGGATGCAATTACTCATGAATGTACGTACATCATGATTTTTCGCAATGTTCTTCTCAAAAATAAGCTGTGAAAAAGTATTACGAGATTATTAATGAGAAAACTCGAAGTGCAGAGGCCGCAGAAAAACGAGCGAAACGGGCTCTCATCGGATAGTAGACGACGAATGAATAAAAAATCAATCAATACCGTTTGCAAAGCTATTCCAACATTTCCGATATATTTATCTTCATGTACATTATCGCGATAGTCTCATTTTTGTGCTTCATAACCATTAATTGAGGTTTAACAATTGATCCGAGGACCAAATTTCTGTGACGAAGAAAACCCAACGATAATTTATACGCGGACTTTTTTTTAACACTCTTTGTTTGCGTTAAAAATTGTCTCTTGTAAAATCTGCTTTTTATTTGATTTTAATTGAAATTTGGTATGCAATGAGTATCATTCAAATTATATTTTCCAGTCCTTGGTAAATAATTAAAATTGTTTCGTGAAATGGCTGATCATTATCGATGGGAGGATCTCTATTTTTTTTTTATTCTATATAATTTTAAAGAACAGATTTTATTTTCTTATTACAACGCAAATGTTGATTTGGAAAACCATTTTTGTTTTTTGATAGACTAAAATGGTTGACAATTGGCTACAGTTGCCTTTTCGGGACTTTGTTGCGGAAATTTAGTCCGCAGATAAAGTTGTTGCCCGAATTAATTCGCCTCGACGATTATCACCAATCAATTCACGTGATCATCAAGTATTTCGCCAGTTTAAAAAAAACAAATGCAGTTAAAATTAAACGCAAATTAGAAATAAAGGAAAAACGTTTATGGTAACATGTATTGTTACAATGTCCTACCTAGGTGAGGCTGTGGCTAGCGATGGCCCTGCCAAGAGCTGGGTCATTGGGAGTGCCGGAAGCGCCCCCTCCTCCTCCAGGGTAAGATCCCTCCGACAATTACATTATTTTTTCGTAAAAAAATTATAATGTATCATATTTTTTTTTTGTAATGCTCTGTTCTTCCCTCTTCGCTTGGCTTCAAAAAAATGATATAAATACGTCTGAACAAAAACTTTGTTGTGCACGAGACATTGATTAGTTATCATTTTTTTTTTTACTGTAAGCGTGACTCTAGGACTGTAATTATTTTACGATAGTCTTTTTTTGGCTTTCTACTGCATGCCAGAACTACAACGAGAATTATATAATTGTTCAAATTTTGTCCACAGAAAGTACTTTACCAAGATCATTCGTTATCCTTTTATCTCGTTCTCTCCACAATTAATACCTTCTCGACTCTCTCATGCCTATCACAATTAGATAATCAGTTATTATTTACTATAATTCTACTGCCTCACGGTTGTGGGTATCCAACAGCTTGAAAACAATACTACGAACTCAAGTAAAAAGTTGATTCATTAAAAAAAAAAAAAGACTACCACGTACACTGTTACTCTCGAGTGATGTTAATTTTTTAGTTCTCCTTTTTTGTTTTATTGAATTTAGGTAGTAATGCTTTTTCACAGTGTAGCAATAATTTTTTTATTTACGCTTGATATTCTGTTTCCTACTTATTTATTTTGAGCATAAAGATTGCGCATGCATACGTCAAAAAGTCGTTAAAACGGAATATGATTTCTTGTGAATTTACGAGAAGACAAACGACGATTTATAATTATTCCAAGATATCCATTGTCTAATGAAAAGTGAGTATAAAAATGGCTATTGACGTGAGATTTATTTAATTACTTGCAGAATACTATGGAGGAAACAGTACGAGGTGATCCGAAATCGTCGCTCCTGCAGAAGCTCTTGTCAGAGTGACTGCAAAGTTATAAGCGTTATGTAATATATTTTAAGATCACGTTAAAATGAGGACGAGGGAGTCCCTCCGCGTCTCCCCCAGCGTCTGTAAACATTCTATACGTAATAACAGCAAGTAATGTTGTATTATATGTAATAATGGTTTTAAAGAAAAAAAATACGCAGATGTCTCACCAAATACCCAATACCAGCCAGTCGTACGTCGTGGTCATATCGTGATCTCAGAAATCAGGAAAGAAGAATATCCCCAACACTTGTTAACTCACTTCCGCAATCATCACTCCCGACAAATCGATTAATGATTTTCCTCTAACGATAGGATCTCCTGAAATTTAATTATTCAATTGTATGGTTCAATGCCACTGTTGCAATTGCATTTTCTCCTGTAGATTTTATTGAAAAATTACAAATCCTGAGGTTCTACATCGAGTGGGTAGAATTAGACTAATTTTCACGACTTTTTTTTTTCAAAAATAAATCACTGAATTATCGAGAGAACCCAAAATTTATCTCGAAATTTGGTATATCGATTTTTTTTCATTCGTACAATTTTTTGGGTTTTTTATTTTTTTTTCCCATGGGAGGGGCGTCCCTCACCTGTCGAGGAACGAGGAAAAACCTCATTTGAAGGAAAAACCTGTCCACGGACCTCATCTTTGCAAATCATTTGACATCTTTGACAATGAGAATGTTTTTATTGACGTAATTTACGGTCACGTAAACGAAGATTTCACTTGACAATTGGCATTTGACTTGATAAGATAATTATTTATCTTTGAAAAAAAAAACGTGTTGAAATTTGATCCATTTCGGCGCTCGGTATGGGCATCCGGGACCTTAAGGAAACTACTCTACGCGTACACTAGTTGGGTACGGTACACTTTGGTCAACAAAAGAAAAAAAATTTAATGAATAAAACTACGTAGGTACCTCACCGGTATACATTACTATACCACTGGCTGTTAAACACATAGGATTATTTATAGGTTCTATTGTAATGAATTCGATTGATGAAAATCGACCGATGAGAGGTGAAAAAAAAAATAAGGAAGAAAATTAACTAAATTAAACAAATGAAAATAGTGAAAGATACCCCCCTATCCGCGTTTACCGCTTAATTTAACAACATTTTACCTATTAATGAGAATATTATCTATATAATATATTTGTGATTGTAAGAAATCCGCAAACCAAATTGTGACAAAGAATGAGGAGAGATACGAAGGGGAAAATGGGAGAAAGAAAGAAAAAAAAAATGATAGTTGTTGTTGTTAATATGATTATTATAAAAACTATTATTTTATTATTTTATTACTATTACATTTTGACATTATTAATTATTAATCATTGGTCATTATTATTGTTGCAATTATACATAGAAATGTAAATTATTCGTAAGAGAAAGAAAAATTTTGACTACTATTATATCAGTTTATTCTCATCATTAATTAATAGAAGGAAGTATATTATTACCATTTTAATGAGACAAACGATATTAGGATTTTCGACGGCAATTCGAAAATGTTAAGCAACAAATGAACGTGTTATTACGTACTAAAAGGGTAATTTCAATTCAATTTTAAGGGTACCTCTACAAACATAAATATATATTGGCATACAGGTTTACATTTGAAAGAAAAAAAAAATACCTGAGTGTATTCGTGTATGCATTTAATGTATATAATAATGCATGTGTGCGTGTGCAAGCGCCCTCGTGTCTGTACGTAAAAATGTAGCGATTTAAAATTAACGATAAATAATACATAATTACGATAATTATAACGAAATCGATCTTCTATTTTGCATAGCCTGGTGGACAAAAAAAAAAACAAAAAATTAAAGAAATATCGCTCTTTCGGGGTACTCGTATGCACACTGAATTAAATAAGAGAACATTTGTCAGTTGTTATATATAAAGAAAGATGAAAATTTAATCGCGTATACGATATATATTTATGTAATTTATTTATATAAATATATATTTGTATATACTGACCTGTATGCGCGTATAAATCCATGCATACTTAAAGAAAAAAAAAATGAGAAAAGGAAAAAAATAACAAATTATATTGAAAAAAATAATAAACAAATCTCACACAAGTGTCCTATTTTTCCATAGAGTTTGGCGGCAATTAAACGTAGCTTTAAATTACACAATTCACGAATTAGAATGATTAAAAGTAATGAAGAAGAAAAAAAAAAGAAACAAAATAAAGAACGACAGAGGGAGTTTAATGGAAGCAATAAGCTGCAGGCAGAGCCATCGCTTTACCAAATGTCTCATGAAATTAAAATGGCGAAACTCGAAAAAATGTGTACAACAATTGACCGTTACTCTAATTACAATAATTCGTAATTCGACAACCGGCTATATCTTGTTATCGTTATATGGTATTTTGCCCTCTTCCCCAACTCTCCGCCTCCCCCTTTCCTTCGCCGCATCCCCTTCGTTTTTTTATTGATTATTTTTTATTGGTGCGTATTAATGGTTGTAATAAATGTTAATTACGTTTTATTATTTGATATAAGGAGAGGTGAATTAAATGAAAGTTAAACGATAATTAGGAATTACCCTTTTGTCAGCACAATTTATTCAATTTGAAGAGTGAATAAATGGGATTAAAAGTGAAATGAATAAATTGATGAAATTAACAATATGTTATCATACTCTTTGGGAGCCACACATAAGTGAGATACTCTGTTTTTATATACGCGAGCATACATGTCTATTTTCTGTGTTCTCGTTCTTTTTCTTTTCCATTAATTTGATTAAAATGAAAAATCAAGGAAAAATAAATAATTGTATGTCTAAAAGTATATATTATTATATATTTACGGACAAAATGCATGCATGTGTCTGCGTGTGTGTATAAAGTGAATTTAAAAGATGGGAAAAATACAAAACAAAATACGTCATATAAATAGATCATATGTGCTTTCTAATGATGAATAATTTTATAAATATAAACGTAATACTTACACTCTGTGTATTATCGTTGATTTCATCCTTTGAGTCCTCTTAAATAAATGAAGATCTACAGGTAAAAAGTACTCATGAGTTTTATTTATTTTCATCATTCAACATTGTACAATTCAATAAAAATATGTGCATTTATCGAGACGTCTAAAATTATTTCTCTATACAATTTCCCTCTTTCTCAATCCTGGGAAGTATACAAAATATATATTAATTACATGATGGTTGCCCTCATCTCGGTCTCCAGAAATGATTTCACTATTGGAATGACAAGACCGATGACACTGTCGTACGAAGCAACTTTCAGAGCAAAATCAGCGACTGTTAGAATATTCTCTTGAGTAAGTAGACTCCTCACTGCCAGGATGAGACGAACTTTTTGGGCTTTGGTCAGTTCGTTGATGAGAACATCGGGCACCGAACGGAATTTACCATTCATCCTGTAAGCAGTAGTAGCACCAGCCACTGACCCACCTAATAAATAATAATGTACTTGGTAAGAATAATAAATGAATAAAATTTCCTGTGGCCTTCACCAAAAATTTGAGGATGAATGCTGGGAAAACATTATTGTTGTCCTTAATTATGATTTAATTGATAATTACCAATAGCCAATCCCCATGGTCCCAGCAACAATCCACAGATTGTGGTAGCTGTACCAACAATAAGTCCTGCCTTCACACTATTCTGCAATGCAACTCTCATGGATCTTATTTCTCCGATGTCGCAAACAACGCGAAGAAGCTCCTCAGTATCTTCATTCAACGCCATTTCCAAACATATATCACCAACTTCTTCATTCAACTGCGGAGAAACTCCTCTCGGAGAAGATAGGTTAAAACAGATGACAGCTGTGATGTTTACAATAAATCAGCAGTAGCTCCTTTGCGGAGAGTTGATGAACAAATATAGTCGTCAGCTGATTCGCAGAAAATTCGGTTCGCAGTTGACGAGTCGTTTCAAACAAACACAAATTGAGAACTGTTAAATTACCATTAAATATTCGATTTTGTTGTCATTGGCAGTGAGACGATGGCAGAGTATACTGTGATAACATCAGACTTTGTTAATCTAACGATTTCTAACTCTGGACAGCAGTCGTGTTGTGTGGAGAGGAGATTTCAGAAGGGAATAACAATAGATGATTTTAAGGTAAATTTGTGGAAAACATTGACTGATTAATAAATTAATGAGTGCAGCGAATAATTTTGGCGATCTATATGATTAATAAGATGAAGGGAAAATGTTAGGTATCTCGTACACTTACTGGGAATCATTATTTCTGGTGGAGCAACAAAATTTAATTATCTTCCAGGGAAAACTGGAGCTCCTCACTGGAGGCAATCGAGCTACAATGACTTTGGAGGTCTACGACAAGAATAATGAGGTGGTTTGCAGTCTCAATGACGGGAAGCGTCTCCTTGGATCTTACCCCATTGACGACGGCATGAGAGTGCACGTAATTATTTATTCATTAAGTGCTCGTGCTTTCCTCTTTCCCAATAGAATCGTTCAATGTCCCCATTAATATTTCTCAATATTAGAAAAAAATGAGATGTCAATGCTCATTGGGTCTAAACATGTGTCCCAGGTTACCGATACATTCATTCGTCCAGAGGAGGACCTCTCGAAAGTCGAGAAATTCGAGATATCCGAAGAGGAATATTCGAAACGACCAGGTAATCCTTAATAACAATGCACTCTACAATCATCCAACGATAAATGATGAATTTTTGATTGTCCAGACACTGTCAAGGCCTTCCTGGCGAAGAATAAATTGGGAAAATACAACGAGGAAGAGTTGAAGAAGCGAGAGGAGGAAAAGAAACTCGAGGAAGCTGCAGAGGAGACACTGGCCCAGACATTCAATGTCGGCGATAGGTGCGAAGTTCAAGTGCCGTCATTCCCAAAACGAAGAGCAACCATTATGTTTGTTGGTGAGCAATTATCAACAAGAAATAGTCATTAACGCGAAGAATTGGGGCCATAATAGAATGTTGCACTTTAATTCTACAGGTAAAACTGATTTCAAAGAGGGCTGGTGGGTTGGAGTGAAATATGATGAGCCACTGGGGAAAAATGACGGATCGTAAGTATCCCATTCGTCCTTACTTCGCTTTCATCAGCTGATTGGCTAATTTTTGTATTAATTTCTCCTTTTTTTCTTGTAACAGTGTGAGCGGAAAGAGATACTTCGACTGTCCCCCCAAATACGGTGGCTTCGTGAAGCCTGTCTACGTCAAAGCTGGTGATTTTCCTGAGGAGAATTACGACCTCGACGACGAGTTATAAATCTCATGAGTCATACTCAAGCATTCAAACATTTTCATTTTTTCCAAAAAAATGTACTACGAACATTTCGAGAATACTATTTAATACTTGAAGATTTTGTTGTTTATTTGGCCTCCCCCAGTATTTTTACACTTAATTGCGATCGTATATTGTTTATTGCATGTGTGAATTTGAAATTAATATCTACTCGTTGGAAAAAAAATCTATTGACCTCGGTTTTCTCCATCTGAATAAAATGTATTCATCAGGATTTAAAAAAATACGGCACTTCGTGTCCTATAAGAAGTCTTTATGTTCATTAAATTACTTACAATTATACATTAACATCCGTACATAACAGAATACAAATGAGAGTCGCGTGGGAATCCTGAGATGACGGCAATCCGCCTAATATTTTCTTCGCTTAATGATATCTGGCCTCCAATTAACCGGATGCGTCTCCTCGTTGGCGGTGTCATCCTCCTTATAAACCTTGATAGTTTTGTCGGCCTCGGTGGTGATCATCCTGGTCCCGGACATGTCAAAAGTGATGCTGAAGATGCCGCCTTCGCTGTCCATGGAGCCTGGCTGGACGGGTGCCTGTAGCCTCTGGAAATTGTAGCCGGTCCTCCAGTCCCATAAGTGCATCGTGCCATTGTCAGCCCCCGAAACCAGCACTCCATCTTCATTAACAGCTAGACAATTGACAATGGCATTGTGTCCCGATAAATTTTGAATGTAAGTCCCATCTGGGCACTTCCACTGTTTGATATTGTCCGGCGAAGCTGAAGCAAACATGTTCTGAGTTGGATGAAAACAAACTGATCTAACACTCTTTTTGTGATTGGTGAGAGTGACTCGGGTCCTCCCAGCAGCCAAATCCCAGAGTCTGATGGTGCAGTCGTGACTGCCGGTGATCACCTGGGGCTCCGATGCCTGACAAATGACACTGGCAACTGTATTCGTGTGCCCCACCAAAGTATGAACGTTCGCTTTTGTTCTCATGTCCCAGACACGTCCAGTCGAGTCTCTACCAGCTGTAACCAGAACGTCAATTGTTGGGTGGAGTGCCATGGAGTAGACTGCCGATAAGTGTCCATGATAATGACGGATTACTTTGTTGTACTCCAAATCCCAGCATTTCACCTGTTGTGTAGCGTAAACAAGTTAGCATTAAATTACGAAATGGCATCCTGAGATCCCTGAACTGAAAATTGACGGAATAAACGACGCAATGGCTGGCAAAAAGAGCTCAGGACGTATTTTCTCTTACCGATAGTCGACCAACTCACCTGTCTATCCTCTCCACACGAGAATAAATATGGATGCCGATGAGAGACAGCTAATCCTCTGACACTGCTGATGTGTCCAGTCAAGGAGACTTTGAGTATTCCACTGGCAAGATCCCAAATTTTGATGACCCGGTCCCCAGACCCAGTGGCAAACCACTCGTTACCAGGCTCCACAGCACAACAGCGAACCCATCCTAGATGTCCACTGATAACTCGGTAGAGCTTCCAGGGA
Organism: Psyttalia concolor; assembly: GCA_030522845.1. NCBI lineage: Eukaryota > Metazoa > Arthropoda > Insecta > Hymenoptera > Braconidae > Psyttalia > Psyttalia concolor. The sequence continues at coordinate 17,979 of JAPYZM010001353.1, forward strand.
GCATGCCACTTGGGTTTGGCCATTGTCGGGGCCTTCTTGACGGGAAGAGTGATTGCATTCGATGATGGATTTGCTGGGACCAGGGCTGAGGGCACTGGAGTGGAGGCTGGAGTATAGGGTACCACTGAGGAGCTCTCAGTAGTCGTAAAGGTCTCATCTCCAGGCGGTGGAGGGTCTGAGGGATCGTTGTCAGAGGGGCGAGGCTTTATCTGGGCATTTTGCTTGACTCTGTCCATTATTGGGCCGTAGAAGTCTCGAGCCTTTATCAGTTTCTTTTGATTTTCCACGGACTCGTCGAGCGGGGGGAGGGATCCATAGTCGTGGAGGAAAAAGTCGTGAGAACGTTTCAAGGAACGGAAGACTAAACTGTGGACTGATAGCTTCTGGACGTCCTAGGAATCCATTGAGATTAATTAGTTAACAGGTAAGAAGCATTCAGCTAATTCAATTGGATTTTTTATCGCGTTTGTAATAAATATGGAAAATTATTTTAACGCAAAATTACGGACAATGTTTTGGTACTGGTGACAGTGAGTAAATACGAAACTTGTTAAATCTCAAGTGAATCCATTGAATTATCCATAATTAAATCAGTTTTCCCACAAAGTATCTAATGTCGTGGAAAGAATAAATAAGTTAACTCACCATTTTCAAGTGCTTGGTAACGGATAATTATTTACAGATGAATTCCAAGACTTCATCAATCAAAAAATTGGCTTTTGGGGGTTATGAGTGATCAACAACTACTGAGGTTAATTTCAGGAGCTAGGTTGGCCTTCTCCTTTAGCGGTGAACTCCAGAAGCTACATGCGAGCGGCGGCTCGGTCGGTAAACGGGGAGCCCTCCCGAGTTGATCAGACAACTTGGGGAGTACCAGAGTACAGGGGACTTGGCCAGGTACTCTGGGTGACAGAGTACAAAGTGATTGGCTCAACGTTGGCTCCCTCCCAGAGTTCAAGTTTACTTGTTATTGAACGTATATTTCCAGCTGGGAAAAGCTCCAACTCACCACACATTTAGGAAATTTCCACAGGAATCCAGCGCCGTTGAGATTGAAGCGATAGCCCTCCTAGTTTTCCAGAAATCTTCAAAAAACTGGAGGCACCTCCAAATTGGCTAATTTACTTTTTGCTGTCCAGGGCACATGGGCCTAGAAAAAATACTTCCAGTCGGTTGCC
>JAPYZM010001354.1:0-19363 GCA_030522845.1 Psyttalia concolor
TGGGATTATATCACTCGCCTTCGGCTCGTGATATAAACCTCCCACTCGCCAAAAACCATTTTTTTTCACTTGTTACGAAATATACTAGTTCGTAACTCGCGAAAAAAGTGGTTTTTGACTCGTCGGATTATATCTCTCGCCTTCGGCTCGTGCTATAAACCTCCCACTCGCCAAAAATCATTTTTTTTCACTTGTTACAAAATATACTATTATGCTTATTCTTAATAGATAATGAAAATTAGTTGAACTTTTAAAAAATCAAAAATCAATTTATAAAAGGTTTATTTAATAGGATTTTTTAGAGTTTCAATGGACAATCAATCAATAGCACTTTTCCAGTTTAAAATATACAAAAAAAATGGGCCTGAGTTTTCTAATTTTTTTTTTCTAATTTGGGCTTTACACTAAACTCAAGGTAATTTAAATGGAATTTTAATGAATTTTCCGAATTGAATGTTGTGAAAATTTCCTTAAAAATTGGTAGGATTCTCTAATTTAATTGAATTTTTGAAATGCTCTAAATTATACATTATCATATTAGACCTTGCGGTAATCCTGATTTTCCCATGTTTTTTTTTTCTGAAACTAATACGGTAGTAAAATCGGTGAAAATATTATATTTTTCGTAGTTCTTACGGGACGTTAAATTGTGTGCAACTGTCGAACAACTTTAAGTATATCGATCTTGAGTTAGAGTCAAAGGACACGTAGACACCTTTTTCCCGGGGTCAAACTTGGCCCGCTACTCTGCTCAGTGCATAGAGTATGCATTAACAAATCGTAACGGAGTTTTTAAAAAGTCTAAAATGTGCATCAGTGATGCCCAAGATGCCGAATGTATTTTCCACCAGTATTTATAACTGTAGAATTAAGCAGTCCGCGTACTCAGCAGACGAGTTAAAATAAGCTATTTCATTCATTTGGATGCTCTCAGTCTGAGGCGCCGTTGCAATCAGGGGATTTAATTAAATGGGGTCTGTTGATGGCTGGAAACGACCTAGATATCGACCCGCATGACCTTATGGAATTCGAGGAATTGAATTTCCTGATGTAGGATTTATATTTAACGAGGAATACCTTTCGATAGTGTAGCCATCGGGGATAATTCAATTTTATTTTGGGGCTCGGGTGGACAAAACGATCGAAACGTTTCTCATTAATTGCTGTTGTCGTGGGAACAATGTTGCAAGAATTTTTTGGAAAAGAAAAAATTATTATATTTTTCCCCTAATGACCTAATTTTTTTGCAATTCCAAAATTAAGAAATTAAAAAAAACATCCATTTTATCTTTTTTGGAGGTTTTGTAAAAGTAGTTGGGAAACTTTACTATAATTTATTAAAAAGTTTGAGGTACGCAATTGTTTGTTTGATTTTAAAATAACTTGTGATGATTTAAAAATACTTGATCAATGTTTTTCTGCCTTTTGTGTCATAAAACTTTAATAAAAATGTTAAATACACTTAAAAGCAAAAATATCGTGTGCTACAACAGACTCGAATTGTTTTTCACGTTCTCCAATGTCTGAGGTATCATTAGTGAAGATTATCAAAGAGAGCGTAGTATCATTATCGTGGAATTCCAGTTTTTCTTCTTGTTTCAACGGAATTATCGTTTTGACGGAGCCTCGCAGACATCCTATGACTTTAACCAGCAATTTCCTCTGATAAAACGTGAATGCTCATTCTTTTTGATGTACGACGATAACATTCGTCGCGAGAAAACAGCGTTGCATGAGATAATTCTTTGGGCGTTAACAATCAGTGGTTGATGTAAATTAACTCCTAATATTTAGTAAAAGAAATACATTTCGATTTATCGCCACGAATCCTTGAACATTAAGGTTTTGTAACATTCACGCAATATTTTAATTTTTTTTTCACCGTAAAATACAACAATTACAATCGAAGAATAAACATATTCGTTACTCAATTTGCTTAATTGATGAAAATAAAATAAAAATGAGATTAAAAACCAGAATCAAAAATTTCAGCTGAGGAATCTTAACAGGCAATTACTCAACAGACTAATTTCAATAGATTAATATAATTCCACTGAGTTTTTAATCCCCGTAGATCATTATTTTTAATGATAAAAAAAAACTAAAACGGTAGCTGAATTCCCCAAACAATTGCGACAAAAAAATCCTTTCAACTTTTGGGCAGATTTTTATAGTTTTCTCAACACTTTAAATTGTGTGGAATTGTTGAATTTAGTCTTTGGCAATACAAAAGTTTCCCCCACCATCCACGGTAGGTTACGTCGCTCTTTCCGCGACGATTGCTACTGTTGACAAGTGCTTTTTAATTATTTACTCTAAGTTCGAGCCTAGGATGAATGTAATTGACGAGTAATATTGATTTTCCATCATTCAAGGTTTGTTTTTGAATTACTATCGATTTATTGTTTCTGATAATTGTTAACGTGTTTGTGAAACTTTCGGTTTGTTTGTTCGAAGTCATTTCGGAGCGGAATGTCTTCTTCAGTGTTTGGAATGTAATGGAGGGTCTGATGAAGTATTTTTTTTATTTAGGAACATGCGGTTATCAATTTTTAACGAGAATGATAGAGTACTACTGTTGGGAGAAGGCAATTTCTCATTCTCCACGAGTTTATGCAAACATAACCTGAAAATTCGTATTATCTCCACTTGTTATGAATCTTCAGCTATCAGTGAAGAGGCTGAAGGGAATATCAAATATCTCGAAGCTCACGGTTTGTAGTGATCAATGATCTAGTTTTAAAAAATGATTTAATCAATGTGAATGAAATTTTTTGATTGATAAACTCAGTGGTTTCGTGAGAAAATTCTATTTAATTGTTATAACAATTGTATTAAAGAATATTGTTTATTGTTGTTGCAATTCTGTTGAAGATTATGTGAGAGAAATTTTTTAACACAAAAGTTAATTCGTTTTTTACGCTATGTTTTTGTACCTGTTTCCCCTGACAAAATCTCACAGAGGAAATTTGGAAAATTCATGTCTAACAATTCTAAAGGATAAAAACCATAAGAATAAGTTATATAGAACATTTATATCAATTGTTTTTTTTTCTATAGACAAAAACATCCGTTGAAAAATTAACCACAGAGTTACTTTTTTTTACTTGAATTTTTAAAAACTTCAAAATAGAACTTCAATTGAATTTTCAGAATTCCAATAGGATTTTTTCCAGAAACCTCAAAGTTTTTTCATTAAATCTTTTCGTACGTGAATTCAGGGGTAATACGTGCACTTGAAAAACATGATAATTCTTCTGATTCTAGGGGTTTCCATTTTACTCGGCGTAGACGCGACCCGATTATCGGAGCACGTAGCCCTAAAGTTCGAGAAATTCGATAAAATAGTGTTCAATTTTCCCCATTGCTGTAGTAAAATGCGACTAGACAAAAATCGAAATTTATTGAGAGACTTTTTCGTAACGTCTGGTAATTTATTAGAGCCAAACGGTCAAATTCTGATGACTCTTTGTAACGGTCAGGGTGGCACGTTGAAAGATACTCCCAGAAGGCGATGGGACGACTGCTGGAAAGTTAGAGAAATGGCCGCACACGGAGATTTCATCCTAAAGTCAGTTGAGGCTTTTCGTGATGATTTATTTGAGGATTATAGAGTCACGGGGTACCGGGGGTTAGATAAGAAATTTCATATGAACCAAGCACTGACCCATTTCTTTGCGAAAGCATCTCCACCGGTTTCTTCTGATTTCATGCCACACTCCCTTTTGGATGAAACGGTGACTTTAAAGAAATGGGAAACTTCAAATCTCATTAAATGGAGTGAAATCATTGGTGATGCAGAAGTGAATACTGATGATTTGGCTCCTCCGTTTTATGCATTTGACATAACGTTTGCAGTTTCTAAAAAATTCAATGAGGCTTGTTTTTATACAATTTTATACAACTCTGCCGGAAAAATTATTAGAAATGTTGAATTTGTGAGATCCTACGAATTCCCGGAGTCACGTAAAATAACTAGAACTTATAGACTAATTTATCATTCTGACGAGTTGCCATTGTATAGAGAAAGAGTTGTAGAAATTCATAAAAATTTTATTCCAATTTTGTTGCAGGAAAAACTCAATGTAATTGTTTCTAGATAGTTTGATGAGACCTAGACGCTACGTAGATGGTCACAAAAATTTTAGAACACAATCGAATTAATTAAATAATTTGTTTTCAATCGTAAAAATAATTAGGGCGTATAGAAGTGAAAGTCTTATTTGGATTTTATATCAGGAATAACTCTATGTAATCGTATCTGGATAGTTAAAAAAATATTTCAATAAATTCAGTTACTGAGTTCAATGACTTTTTTATTACGGACATCTTAAAGTGTTTTTGTTATTTCGAGAGGGTTGTTTTAAAACATCTTCTCTGATGTTTTTGTTGCAGATGCAGACCCTTCAGAGGCTGTCCTCTTCCCTAGTGCGACATACAATACGGCAGCAGAGGACAAGAGAGTTATGTAAAACTTTACCTGGTATTGAACTGTATTTGACCAGACCCAGTCCTCGTAAGGCATTCCATTGTGCTAGTTGTTTTCGGAATGATGAATCAGTGGCACTTCCGCTGCGAAGCCGAAAGCCAAAATCTACTAGAGATACAGTTCAATATTTTGTGGACGTGAAACAGGTAAATAATGAAGAGAAAATTATCCGAAGGGATCACTGAAGGTGATTAATCAATCTTGACTTTAGATGAGAAAATAATTAACGATTAGTATCAACGAAAAAGCTAAAATCAACAATTGGTATTGTTTGGCGACATGCCTTACTAGGGGAATTACTCATGATTTTTTTGAAAGAAGTAAACATTGCCTGGGCGCCAATAGAAATTGGATTCATGTTACTTGAATTCTTTTTTCCTACGTCTCTTCAAATTCTAAAGATGCTCAGGAATTAATCTGCCAAATTCGTCCATCTTCAATCATTAAATTTCCTGATGAATGGAATTTGCTCCCCTCAGGTGAGAGTATCAGGAGGCAAGGGAGGAGACGGTGCAGTGAGTTTCCTCAAATCGTGGTCGAACGAGCACGGTGGACCTGACGGAGGAGATGGTGGTCATGGAGGTCACGTAATCTTCCAGGTAATTAAACTCCAGGAAAATGGAGGAGGAAATCCTAGTGAATTTGCTGTGAAATTCTATTGAATGATTTTTTTCAGTTTTTATTTGAATGTGCAATAGAAATGCACTGAAAGTATCTCACGAATTTATCAGGCTTTTCTATTCACTCCATTTGATGCGCTCCAGGAGACGCTAAAGCAAAGGTCCGTTTAGGACTTATTTTCTCGGTGACCAGCTGGAACCAAAACAATATTGGGAACAGCCACTTTTACAACAGTTTGGAATTTGGGAGGGGAAATACGTTCCACATTTTTATGGTAGGATAGTGGGATTAATGGATGGAAACGATTTCGGATAGGTGGGAATTCCTTCTCAATATACCTAGTCCACAAAGAACTGAAGAAAAAAAATTCAGATATCCTTGGACCGGGAAGTCCACCCGGGACCTTCCGATTACCACTCAGGTCCTCTTCGCATCTGAACTCGGTTTCGAGGTCTCGGCGAAAATTTCTCCAGAAATTGAATTGACTCGGTGTCTGTCAGCTGTCTCCTTTAGCTCTCGAGAAATTCTCAATAACTGAACTTATTTTGATTTAGCTGATTTTTTTTTTGTACACAAAGTTATTTTTCTTATAAATGGAATGAAAATTCGAAATTTAGCCCATTAATGATATTATTTATGAAGCAACATTTCATTGATCCAGGTCTCGAGGGATGTTACTAGTTTGAACCATCTGAAACCCGTCGTTGAAGCGGAAGAGGGTGAGAAGGGCTACAATAAAGACTGTCATGGCAAGAATGCGCCACACACGATTGTTAAAGTGCCCATTGGCACTATTGTTAGAGGTATAGATGGGAACATTCTGGGTGATCTGGAGGAAGAGGGGATGATGTTTATTGCAGCTCGAGGTGGTGCTGGGGGCCATGGGAATGCCTTTTTTGCCTCTGATGTTCAGCAGACGCCGAAAATCGCTGAGTTTGGGGCCCATGGGGAGAATACACAGTATGTGATTGAAGTTAGATCTATGGCACAAGTTGGTTTGGTGAGAAATTGCTTGCTTTCATAATTTTTTCATCATAAAATGACACAATAATTGATAAAAAAAACATTATTTAGGAAAATGATCTTTAACAATTAATCTATATATTTATAATCTAAATAGTCATCGCTAAACGTAATTAACGACAGATTGGTCTTCCAAACTCTGGAAAAAGTACCCTCCTTCGTGCCATAACTCGAGCACGTCCCAAAGTGGCTCCTTACGCTTTCACAACCCTGAAACCTCACATAGGAATGGTGCAATACGATGACTACGAGCAGATAGCAGTCGCTGATTTGCCTGGGCTCATAGAAGATTCCCACAAGAATAAAGGCCTTGGGATCATGTTTCTCAAACATGCAGAGAGATGTGCTACACTGCTATTCATGCTGGATGTGAGTGTCGAAGAGCCTTGGAATCAGTTGGAGATTCTCAGGAACGAAATCAGTGAATTCAGTAAGAGATTGAATCAACGGCCAAAGCTAGTCATTGCTAATAAGATCGATATCCCTGGAGCTGAGGTAAAAATAAAATTAATATCAAATCAATTCAATGGATCCAATGCATTAATTACAACCACTTAAACTTTTCAAATTATTGAATTGTCTTGCGAACGCATGTGAAACTCCTTTATTTTAACTAAAAAAATTCTTACTGTGTACAAATAACTGTAATAACTAAATTTTAGGAAAAATTGAAAGAGCTGCAGAAAAGAATTGACATCCCAGTGATTCCGATATCTGCAAAAGTAGGAACCAACATCCCGATTCTTCTGCGAGAGATGCGAATTCTCTATGATCGCGAGTTGTCAAACAATAATAAGAGTAAATCAGAAGCACCTGCAGAATAAAGTAAAATGTATAATTCTGATGAAACATATAAAATGTACAATCCAAAGTTGAACATTGTTCAATCTCTTTTAAAATCATCTCTAAACCACAAGTTTCACAGCCATAAATGATTGATTTTATTCATTAAATCCCTTAGGAAACCTGAGAAAAAATCATGGAAATTGGCTCCAAGCAAGATTTATCAAAACCCTCCAAGAATAAGTCAGAAACTGCGGAATAATTTGAAATCTATATTTCTCATACAAAATAGCAAACGTACAAAATCCTGGAAAATGCATTGATTAATCTCCGAACCCCCTAAACCCCAAGTTTCATATTAGCAAATTCCCTAGCAATCTTGAGAGCTTCCTCCAGAGCCCCAACATTTCCTCCAGAAGCCTGAGCAGACTCAGCCTTCCCTCCGCCCTTTCCTCCCATCAACGGGGAAATTGCCTGGATCCATTCATTCGCTTTGAGTCCCTTGGCAATTGCACTCTTAGGGACAGCGCTGAGAGCGAAAATTTTCTTCGCCTCCTTGTCCACACTTACGAAGAGGGCACTGGTCTCCGGAGACAAAGCCTTGATCTTCTTCAGAGCTCCATCAAGAGCCTTCGTATTGCTGAAAGCTTCCAGCTGCTCCACGAGAACAGGCAGTCCTACATTATTCTGTATGATCTCGCCAGCCTTCTCCACAACGAGATTAGCCACTCTAGCCTTGGCAGCACGATCCTCATCATCCAGAGTCTTCTTCAAGCCTTTCAGCAGCAGTCTCATCTCGTCCTTCTTCCAGGAAGGGATCACAGCATGAGAAATGTCCTCATTCAGCTCCACAATCTTCCTGACACTCTCTTTAGCATTCTTCAAGCAATCAGCTCCCTCAATTTCGCTCTGAATATCGTTCAACCTATTCTGCAGTAGATCAGCCTTCTTCAGGGCCTTCGTAGCCTCAGGCCCAGTCAAAGCGACGATCCGTCTGATCCCCTTGGCAATAGCCTCCTCACTCGCTATCACGAAGTCACCAATGTGTCCAGTGTAATGTAAATGAGTTCCTCCACAGAACTCGACACTCGTTGTAGTCCCAGCAGGACCCATAGGGTCCTTCTCCAGCTCCTCCACAGGCACTCCCATGCTCACGATTCTCACTGGGTCCGGGTAAGTCTCCTCGAACATTGCACGAAGTCCATTGACAGTCTTAGCTACAGCCAGTTTACTCTCCTTAGCGTAAATCTTTCTATTGTCCTTCACCATCTCATTGGTATAGATTTCAGTGTCCTTGACCTGGCTAGTTGACATGGCCCCCTTATTCGTGAAGTCGAAGCGCAATCTGTCAGGGGCTACCAATGAGCCCTTCTGATCAGCCTCTGTACCTAGAACTCTTCTCAGAGCGTAATTAAGGGCATGAGTGGCGGAGTGATTGCTCATGACAAGACGTCGCCTAGAAGTGTCGATATTCAGTTGCAGTTTATCTCCTTTCCTTAGCACGCCAGACCCCACTGTTCCAATATGGAGGACGTACCCCCCTCTGACTTGGACGTTGGTCACTCTGACCTCGGCGGAGTCTTCTTCGTCTCCGTCAGAAACTTTCACCAGGAACCCTTCATCGTAGATCTGACCACCCTGCTCTGCATAGAAGGACGTCTTATCCAGGAGTACTCCAACTTCCTCCCCAGGTTGTGCCTCCTCCACAAATGTTCTCTGCTTCCTCAGAGCTATTACCTTTCCACTGCAAGGGACAAAACTGTATTCAGCGGATACCTCTGAAGTCGTCGAGTAATCGTATTTGTAGGAATCGTCTGTAGGGGGAACCCCAGAATTCTGTAATTCCGTGATTGCATGGACGTCTAGGTTTATCTGATCGTCAACTCCACCGGCTTTTCCCTGGGAGGCTAGCTGGGCGAGTCTCTTGGACTCCTCGTAAGCTGTCATGTCGACCCTCAGGCCCTTCTCTTCGGCCATCAACTGTGTCAAGTCGACGGGGAAACCGTAAGTGTCGTAGAGCCTCCAGGCGACATCGCCAGGAACTGTCTTGTCCTCCAATTTGGAGATAGTTTTGTCCAGGAGGTTTCGTCCTCGCGATAGTGTCTTCAGGAACTGAGTCTCTTCCTCATTTATCACGTCCACAATTGATTGGGGATCCTTCTTGAGCTCGGGGAAAATTCCCCCGAGGAGGTCAACCACAACGTGCACCAGAGATCCGAAGAACCCAGGCTTGGCGTTCAGCTTTTCTGTTGCGTAACGAACTGCTCGGCGCAGGATCCGACGCAGGACGTAGCCTCGACCGGTATTGTCGGGCATTCCACCTGGAATTTTTGTTTTTCATCAGAACCACAATGTTTTCTTATCAACGTGCTTTTATGTGTTCAATGTTTTTTATAATGGAAGATCTGTTTTATCATGACATTTTTCCCCTGAACCATAATCAAAGATCACTCACCATCGGCCAGCGCAATCGTAATTGTCCTGGCGTGATCAGCGAGAACTCGGTAAGCCATATCGATCCCATCGACATCCTCAGCCCCAACTTTCCCACTGTAAGAGCGTGCTCCGGTCCCCTTCTGTATAGCCTCGAAAAGAGGCATGAAGAGATCTGTATCGTAATTAGCTCTTTTATCCTGGATAACTGATACCAGACGTTCGAGCCCAAGACCGCAATCGATGTGCTTCTTGGGGAGGCTGCGAAGGCTGCCATCGGACTCTCGATTGAACTGAATGAACACGAGATTCCAGATCTCGAGGACATCCGGGTCGTCCATGTTCACGAGGTGAGCAGCTTCTCTGCCCCCAATGCGGTCATAATGGAGCTCGCTGCAGGGTCCACAGGGTCCAGTCTCCCCCATCTCCCAGAAGTTGTCCTTCATGCTTCCTGGAAGGACGTGTGAAGCGGGAATTCCTAGGGAGAGCCAGAGATCCTTACATTCGTTGTCAGGTGCCAGACCTGTCTTTTCGTCACCCCCGAAATACGTGACGTAGAGACGATCCCCTGGTAGATTGAGGACTTTGGTCAGAAACTCCCAGGCCCATGTGCAGATCTCCTTCTTGAAGTAGTCACCGAACGACCAGTTGCCCATCATCTCAAAGAATGTGTGATGGTAGACGTCTTTGCCTACGTCGTCCAGGTCGTTATGTTTCCCTCCCGCACGAATGCACTTCTGGGAGTTCACTACGCGTACCCAACGGGACATGTCACTATTGGGATCCACTGTACCCAGGAATATCGGCTTGAACTGAAAAAAAAATGCTCGGAGGGTTTTATTTTGAATTCTCCTTTTTGCGATTTTTCCACAGATTTACGGACGGAGTTCGGGGAAAGGCAGCGTTGTCTGAGAATTCAATAATTTTATTATTTTCCTCATTCAAATTGTACAACCTATTTTTTCTATAGAAAAGATGGCAGATATAAATGTTAATAGATTGTAATTTTTTCGCTATGCTATTTTTTATAACAGTATTATGAAGACAAAACTTAAATTCAAAATATTATGGTAGAATAAATTGCTTTCGAGAAGGATCATTTGAATATTTTATACTGGAACTCTAAAAATCTCCTCCGAAAATCCTTGAATGATTTGAGAAAGGTTTTTTGAACACCGCTTACCCCAAAAATATGAACGAACAATTTACTCATTTGCTCTTAAATAACTCAATACTCACTTGATTCATGCCCGCATTAGCAAACAGCAGTGTTGGATCGTCATGAGGAATGGTTGAACTAGAGTGGACGTACTCGTGCCCTTTACCCTTGAAGAAGTCGATGTACGCCTGGCGAATCTCCTTCGCTGTCATCTCCCGATTCATTTTAAACTAGTTCTACCCTTTTGATAAAGTAAAACATAGAAAACACTTCAGTTTAATTGCCATTTTGATTTGACAGAGAAAATGTGAAAACGGTACTGTTTAATCCAGGGTCTTACATGAAAATCAACATTTCTGTGGAAATAAAAGATCAAAATCTGATTTTTTTTCACTAAATAAGAAAATAAACCCAAGACAATTTTGGGCATCCCATAGAGGATGGCCGTACTTTATACACAGAGTTTGTCACTTATTCATGAGCAAGAGATGTTAAAAAAATAGTAAAATCTTACAAAATTGAATTTGTAGGCTACTTAATAGGTACAATCTTTTATCACATAATTTAGTTAGACGAGTAGAAAAATAGGAATATGCGAACGTGTGGTTAGCTCAGCCGGGGAGGAAAAGTCAGTGTTGTTTGTAAAACCCCTTGGAATTGAACAATCAAAATCTTCGATGCCATATGGTGTGGGGTCAACCTTGAGATGCAGTTGCATCAGAAATGGATAAGTTATCCAAAAATGCTGTACTCACCCCTGGCTTCACTGATAACGTTCACACCACACTGACAATCCACACGTGACAAACTCTTCCCTCAATCCTCCACGGCAATTAGTCAACAGAAATCGAAGATTTCGAGAACTCCGGCTCGGTAACCACCGGTGTGACCCACATCGGTAACAGCCATGCGCGCCATCTTGGTAGTAGTAATAACTAAGTAAAACCGCCATAATTCAAAATATACTTAACGTAAAATATAACAAATTTTATTGACTGGTTGGATAATTTTTATTGTACTTCTTCATGGATACCTTTTAGTGAGCACTCAACAAATTTTACTGAAGCAGTCATTTTGCTACACCCCGAGTAGCGAAAGTACTGCATGATTATCTAACGGAACGATAAGTTCTATTGCATTTTTTTCCGTGTATTCACTTAATTTTTTTCTCATCCCTTCATTCTCTCTCCTTTTCTGAAGTTTAAAATAAATCCTTTATGAATAACATGTAAGTACTAGGCAGAAGACTTGGTCATCCCTGAATGGCACTAGAATTAACATTCTACAAAGAAGAAATGAGGTAGTTAAAAATAATTTGTTTGCAGGTGAAATTATCATCAACGGGATACTGAGTATTACAGAATGAGTTTTTAATACTCATTCGGGGAGTGCTTAATAATTTTCATCGAGTAGAACATAGAACGATGATTATTCGAAGGATACTTGTCAATCTTCTACGGGTGATGCTTATATCCTCTGATTGTAGTACACATGAACAGCATGATACTTGTCGATTGTCTTCCATCAGGACAAAATAATACTCATTCGAATAGTACTTAACGATTGTTATCGATCCGGAAATCAATCAATGCTCCTATAAATTTTTCTTGATAATTTTTTTTTTCACAGAGTAAGATGTTACTGTCCAGCTCTCAAATAGGGTTTCTGTCTCTCAGGGCACTAGGACACTATCGATGAGTTGAGAAATAATTTCATGGGCACATGAATTTAAAAGAAAGTTTGTGCATAGAAGCTATCAATGAAAAATAAGATGACCTGGTTAATGCGTTAATTTCTAAAAATGAAATTTCTTTTTACCTGTCTGACATTGACAATTGAGAATTGCCAAAGCAAATAAAATTCCAGTTAGTTTGATAACTTTATTATTTTATCACAATTAACATCTTTAAAAGCTTAAAAATCTAAGATATTACAATGGCCGAAGAAACAAGAAATAATTTTATGTACACGTGAATCTAAAAGAAAGTTCGTTTAAATATAAAAATATTAATTAAGAATAGTTCTGAAAATAAAATTTTTTTTCGCTGTGTAAATGACAATGTTTGGTGAAATATCATGACAACATAAAATAAGCAAAATAACTTACACACTAAACACTAATGCTGTTATACTTTCAGTTGCGCTTTCTCAAGACTTAAATATTCCGCACACACTTTTATACTCTCAAATCGCTAAAACTTTAATGAAATTACATGCCAACAGTTCATAATTTTTAAGAGACTTTCAACACTTTCAAACTATAATTTCGTAGCCTAAATAACATCAAGAACAGGTAATCTGACCAATTTTAAGGCTCAGTTATTGCGCAACTATTTTAAATTAGTCTAGAGAATCGATAAAAAGCATTCTCGTTTTGTAAAGTGATACGTAACTCTATATTTGTAAATTCAGACTTAATTCTTTCCGAAGATAGCGGCTCTCTCTCGAAACTGCGCACGCCTTGCTGCCTTCTCCTCCTCCTCCCGTCGTCGCTCTTCCTGCTCCATTCGGATTTCATCCTCGAATTTACTTGACTTTCGTAATTGTTCAATCTGAAACAGAAATTGGGCGAAAAATTCCAGCATTTGTTTATTATTGTGTCTCACCATGTAATTATCTCGAATTAGTACTTATCTTAAAAATTAATAAGATAGAGTTTTAAACTGAAAATATAGACTTTTTTATTGAGAGATGAGAAAAGAATTACATTTAGCTTTTGCAACGAGGCATCGCCTTTTGTATTGTGACAGCAGGATGTTGGCATTTCAGAGTATAGCTTTTTAACTTTATGACTTTTTGGGAAAACAACTCTAGCAAGGGACTAATTTACATTCGATCATATTCCGCACTTCAGGGCGGTTATGGCTAAACAGATGGGGAAAGTTCGAGAAGCACTTTGTTCCTTTTCGAGTCATACTATTATATTTCTGTTTTTCATATCCCTGGAATTGTTTTTCTCTGTCATAGTATTTAGTCTTAGGATAATAGTCTTCTAGGACAGACATACCTCCCTCGCGAATAAATGTATAAAAAAGTAAATAAGAAAAGAAAAATAACTATTATACAATTCGTAGGAGATACTAGCACTTTATCTAGAAAATTCCATTTAATTCGCCTTTGCCAATTTTATCAAGAGCTTTAGATTTTTCTTTTGTAACTCTTGAGATTATTTCTCTTAAAATTCTTGGGAAATTGATTTGATTTGTTAACATCCTTCGAAAAATTCTTATAGTATATTCTTCATCGCTACAAATAAAACATTTTAAAAAACTATAAAGAGGTAAATGAGAATAGAAAAATTGGAGACTTATGGTCGAGATGCTCCACTTCAAATATTGATAGAGGACTTGCCGAGCAATTTACCTTAGCTTCAAAGAAATTTTTAGCTCCAGTGACTCCAACTTCGTCGACATTCACTTCTGTCAATCTGGCCAATTGCCCGAGACCAGAATCTTGCTCCAGTTCTCCAGCGTGAGCTTTTCTGTAGATCAGCAAGAACTAAAAAAAATAAAAATTACGTGGGTAAAGAATGGAATAAATTTCTTCGAATTGTGTAGAATCGAAAATTATCGTGATGGGTTTCATGGGTTTCCTTTTTCCAGTAACAGTTGAAATGATGAGGAAACGCGAGAGTGAAAACTAGATCCTGTTGGCATTTATTGTAGACGCATTTTATTTTTATCCAGTGGAAAATCTAGGGTCTTGCACTAGGAAGTTATGTTAAATTCGTATTGAAATTTTATCGAGAAGCAAATCAATATTATCAACACCGGTCAAATTGGCGGTTTCCAATAGGAATCGTTTCTAAGAAGATGACTAAAATTTTATAGCAGCTGCACCGAATTTTACAAAAATATAGAGTTGTGAAACAATTTTTGCCCAGTTATTAGCAATAGTTGACAATTACGAATCAGCGAATATAGTTTCCAGTGAGTAATCGAAATGATCGCAGAGCAAAAGAGAATTATACGATTCACAGGAACTCCAGGAATAATACCTATAAAAATTCGTATCTTTCCCAGGTTTCCACGAATGACCAATTCCCTACTTCTCCATACCTCGTAAATTGCCACCGATCGAATTACCTTTACAGCCTACACCTCAGTAATGAAAATGCCCCCCTGTAATTTTCCACCAGTTTGTCAAATTTACGATTAGGGCCATTTCGAAGTTGTAAAATTAATAGTAACTTCGTCAGAAACTAATTTCGTACAATTTACAACTAAAGACGATTCGATTGTTAACGAATTTCAAAATTTAACGCTTCCAAAGTAGTCGACCTGTCATTATAACCGAGCATGACTCGGACGTTATGATATTTCCGGTTAAATTGAAGCCTTAACGATCGTAAATACCAATTTTCGTTGAGCCAATGTCGGCCTTTAAGCGCACAAGTGTTGGTCTCGGGCATTTCCATGAAATCCCTCCCCCTATTCAATAGCAAAATTATGACGAAAACCTGTGGCCTCCCGCTAAAAAATAATTTTCATTCGTATTTAACGAGTGAAAGTCAGACCAAAAATATTTGTTGGTCATAAAGAAAATGAAAGAGTCACTCACCTCGCGAAACGAGATGCGACCATCGCCGTCCTCATCGACTTCCTGGATCATGGCCTTGAGGCCCAGATGGGTCTGGGGTGCACCAAGGACCTCCATCATTCTTTTTAACTCTGCAAGATCGAGGTAACCGTCTTTTCCATCATCGAATCTGAAAAAAAAAACGATATATACAAAATGGAAAAAATTATAGTTGCAATTATAATTTTTAAACAGCACAGTCAACTTTCTTAGATGAAAAAAAGTTTAAGTGATTGGGATTTAAAAAGTTACTGTTATTTTCTTTTGGAATTGCAAATTGCTGCAATGGTTAAACATTTTTTCTAACTTTTTTATTTTCCTTTAAAAAACACATGAGATTAAAGAAAATCGTCCATCTTAATTCAATAATCCACAACGGAATGCGCTCAATGATTAACAATAATAAGAACAATACGTCACGATTTCTCAATTTCAAGTTTTTCTAGTCAAATAGAACGTGTCAGAATTTACAACAAAATTGCAAGACAAAAAATGTTTTAGAAACGCGATAAGCGAGAAAAAAAATAGTTTTATGGTAATTAGCACGTTTGTCAAGACCTGAAACATGACAAAAGTGACTACCGGTATGCAGGTGGTACAGTATTGTGTAAAATTACGCAACAAAGAGTCTGTCCTAACAATTTTCAAGCAACCAGTAAATGGCAATGCGGTGAAACTACTTTTAAGTACACGTTTTTACCCCAGATTGAAGATTGGTAGTCACTTTCGTCATACCACGTGCACAAAATCCAAAGTACAAGTCAGTCAACTGTCACCCCCCCGGCATTTCCTCTGTCATGAATGTCCCTTTCAATAGTATCCACCTGTGATAAACCCGACGACACAATTGCACAACAAGAAATCCAATAAAAACGACTGTCAGGAAGTGAAAAAGATTGAGCTCAATATAATTTTCCACGAATGGACATGTACCAGATCGAAGTAAAATTTATTGCGAAAGAAGTTTGTGATAAAGTTTATTGCTACTACAATTCTAATTATTGTTAATTAAGGAACATTGGAAAACTGATGAAAAGAGTATCAGGGAATTAAATTAATTAAAAATAAATATTTATTATAAAATTTAACAATTAAATTAATTCGAGGCTTTATAAGCTTTAGTTGTAGTTAAAAAAGTCCAAATTGAATTTTTAATTTTAGTATTGAATGAAACATTTCAGGGATTGGAACACTACGATGTACAATGCAGTGAAACAATCAACTTTTCAATGATTTACTGAATAATTTGAAACTTGTGGAATAAACCTGACGATCCACCTGCACAACAAGAAATTCAATGAAAAACGACAGTCAGAAAGTGAAAAAGATTGAGCTGAGTAAAACAAGTTCTATCTCTCAACTTGTCTCACTGCTTTATCTTTCCTCGTTGTTGCAAGTGATAAAAAATAATGCTGCAGGTTGCCGGTGACCTGTGACTCGTGCATTTCGCAAAACAACAGTTTGGCGTAAGTCACGTCAAGGCAACGGTCATCGGGTTTTGATATTCCGTGTGTGTAACGATGAAAACTACTATCCATACGCAGAACAGAAAACCAGTCCCAATGACTGAACTGGGGGGGACAAATGCGCAGTTCTCTTCTGATTTCTTTTTCAATATTTTATTTCATGAGTCACAGTATTTTCCTCTTCAGCCAGTATATCACTGGACTGCCACAATATTTGTGGCAAGAGTCATTAGGAGGTGTAGCTCAAAGGGTTAATTAGAAGGCGCAGAATGCCTGACTTCTTTATATTCTTTATTTTATTCATAATTTGGAAGAATTTTCGAGTTCCTTTTTACAATGATGCATTCAATTTCGTTTAATGTAATTTTTAATTTCATGTATTTTGTAATTCGTTCTTATCAATTGCAATACTTCGAAATTGGTTTCCTGATAAATTCCAAAGCTTCGATAAACAATTTGTTTCAATAAAACGAATCTTAAAACGTCTAAAGTTTTAGCGTTTGAAAATTTTTATTATCATCATCTCAAAACCTAGAATGTCATTAAAATTTTAAGTAAAGGATTCGTTCTGAAAATGCTCAGATTTTTGTTACTTTGAAAAGAAATTTTCATAAATTATGAATCTCGAAAGAATACCTTGAGACCCTAGAACTTCCGTCTGGTTCTTGTATCCACAAATCTCACCACCTGACATTTTATCGTATTCCTTTGTTAACCATTACCTTATTCGAAAGACCGATGTATGTAAGACTCTCTCATGGAAGTGAGTAATGCGATATCGAGTGTACCCGGACAGCTCAGCTATATCGAATTCCTTATGTCGATGTCGCACGCCATATTCAAAAAAATCAAAAAATATATACGAGTCAAAAATTAGTTCGAAAATTAAAAAAACCGAAAAAAAATCTGCTGTAATTCCAAATTGGGTGTCTGAAGAAAACTAAAAATTGCGAAATAGAAAGCTACAAACTGAGAAATAAAAGACTTCCCAGAAATAACGTGTCCCTGAATAGTTCAAGGGAAGGGAAACATGAAAACTCGAAAGATAAAATGGAAACCGGAGAATTTGAATTTGAAGATTTTTTCAGAAACGGAAAAATTCTATTTGAATATGAGTGCCAGGGGATGAATTAAAGTGAACGATTGCGGGAAAATATATTCACAATATCTTCACCTGCACGAAGAAGGAATGGCTTTGCTATAGAGGGTCGTTGGTGAAGACCGAACTATAACCAAGTAAAAATGTCCATTCTGGAGGAACGTAAAAAGCGAAGAAAACGTTTAGGATCTTAAGAGACAAAATCTTCTTTGAAATTTCAACATTTGTTTTGGATCAAGTTGCACTTGAGTGCGATGGGCAACATTTCATAAATTGTCCCTTGTCTTGGTTCCTTGCTCCTGTCATAAATCTTAGTCCGGTGATTTTTCTTTAAATAATAAAGTGGGCTATGCTCAAATATTTCAACGAATTTTTTTTTCGCAACATAAGAAGAAGTGCAAAGATCGGAATGCCATTATGTAAAGTTTGGTGCCCACAAAGTTTCTTTTGCCATTTCGACTGTTGCAAAAAAATAATGTTTGCACTATCTACAATTTTTTCAAATTGTCCATAAGAGTGCCAGAATAGGAGATCACGTGTGGGGTTGGACCAGGCGCAGTATCACCTCAAGCGTGGGCATCCGCATCACTCGAAATGTCGCTCACACTTCGTATCCTTGGGATCGATAAATAAGCCGCAGGGAAAGCTGATATCCCACGCGAGAAATGCCACTTGAGTTTTGAATTTCTTCATAAAACTTCCGGTATACCGACTACGCGGGAAACATCGACGGTTTGTACGAATTTAAATTGCGGCGCGAGAATAAACGAGCCGTGTGATTTCTCATTGTCACGCGATGGTCTCCTTCGCTTTTTGAACTCATGCCGCAATAAAAATACGTGAGTAATTAATTAGTTGCGAAATGGAGTTCTAGAATTCAATTGAACTTTGCAGTTAAACAAACATTGAAATTTGGTAGACCGTTGGAGAGTGGCAGTGAATTGTGTGGCAACGGAGATTAAAAATTTGTAGATTTGACTTCAATTGTTGAATTTCGGATTGAACAAATGGAACAAAAATTAATCTTATATTTCCCATGCTTACACAGGAATAGAAAGAACATTTTCATTACGCAGTGACGAAAAGTCAACTTTTCGACACTACAGTGTGTGTGCGGAGTACAATTTTGCGCATGCGAAGTTGTGTTCGGTACTCGCAGGACTAGTATATTTTCGACCTGTCGTTATGTCAACGATAGCCCAGGAACGATATTTTTCCGTACTGATTTTCACTTTTTCGAGTTGAGGTAAGGGCCCGTACCAATCCCCGGACGAGGAAAAGTGAAGAGCAGTACGGAAATAGTATATTTCGTAACAAGTGAAAAAAAAATGGTTTTTGGAGAGTGGGAGGTTTATATCACGAGCCGAAGGCGAGTTATATAATCCCATGAGTCAAAAACCAGTTTTTTCACGTGTTACGAACAATATTTTTCATCTCAATATGTCGAAATAGTATATTTCTCACCTAGGGAGGTAAAATAAAGGAGGCTTGCTCACGTGCAGTCGCAATTCCCTCCCGCGTAGCCGGGGAGAAAAAGCACTTTTTAGTCACTCGACGCAACGCGGCGAGTGACTGAAAAGTTACTTTTCCAACACAGCGTGATGAAATAGTATATTTTGACACTAGGCCGTGAAGAACTTTTCTGGCGAATATGAGGTTACAGAACGAGCCGAAGGCGAGTTCTGTAATCATATGAGGCAGAGAAGTTCTTC
>JAPYZM010001355.1:0-19148 GCA_030522845.1 Psyttalia concolor
CAATCACTCCTGAATTCTTCAACAGCTGTCTCTCAAATTACCCTCAGGAAAATCCCGAAAATAACAAAAACCAAAAAATAAAACATCTCGTGCTCTACAATTTCGGGAAATCAGCGTGTAAAGGTGAAAAAAATACCCGTTTCATGTGGAGGCATGATTGCCATACGTGTATTTTCCAAATTCGTCGTAAATTTTTTAATTTTTTTTTTGTCCTCATTAAATGCAAAAATCCTGTGCTTTACAATCGAAAAGATAAACCACAAAGGCTCAGTGACAATCATACCACAAAACTGAATCATTATCACCGGTAAATGAAAACATTAGCACACCTGCAGAATCATAAATTAAATTGTGATAATGATAATTAATTAATAAGAATAATAGAGCCACAACGAGTCTTGAAGTCTCAAGGTATGTCCCTAGAAAATTGAACTAAATTTTCATCTACTACATCGATCGTTATGATTTTATGTTCTCTCGACAGTGACGAACAGTGTTATCATTTTTTTTAAATCTATAATAATGAAAAGATGAATGATTAATCTAAGTTGTAGTTTGTATTGTGTTGCACTTCACTACTCATGAAATTGATTGTTCAAACAACAAAAGTAATAGCAATTTAATTGGTCATTGAATATTCATATTTCATGAGATTATCCGAATCTACCGGTGGCGACGAGCCACAATTTTCCTCTCTTCCTCACCCTCTCCCTCACCCTCAATTAATTAATTTTCTTTATCCATTGTTTTGTACAGTATAACACTCGATGATCTGTCTTGTCACCCGTTACGTCAAGTATTATTTGTTACGTTATTACTTCGTTATATCGATTTTAAAATTTTTTTCCTCATTTATTTTCCTGCTTTCTTACCATTCGTACTATATTTTTTTTATATAATTAAATTTGCATGTAGAGTAATGTAATAAAGGTATTGAAATAGGAGATAGCCACGAAAAATGGTTTGTTTTTTTTTTGTCATAGTGAATTTACTTTCCCCACCAGTCGGGACCACCGCCACCTCCATTGTTGGTGGAGTTGTAGGAGGAATTGTAATTACCACCGTAGCCTCCCCCATATCCACCTGGAATTTAATGGAAGGAAATTAACTTAAGGACTTGCCGAGTTCGAATGGAATAAATCGATAGCAAAAAAGGAGAAATTGAATCTGCCGTATAATTTTTTATTCTCTCAATTCTTAATTAAATTTATATTTTTTTAACCTAGAGACCGGGCGTATTTAGTAAATAATTGATTAAATAATTACCTCCATAGCCGCCTGGACGTCCAGAGGGACCGTTGCTCCTGGCCATTCCCGAGTTGGGTGTCTGTCGATAATCCCTGGCGCCAAACCCGCTGCTAAACCTGCCCCCACCGCTCTTAGTCCCACCCCCAGTTCTCCTGATGCCCCCGGAGTTCCTCGCCTCGGAGAACATGTTGTCCAGCCAAGGTGGCAGCTCCTGATTGGCCTCGACCAGCAGAGAAACCAAATCCCTCACGAGATTATGATTTTTACTGTTGAAGAACGAGGTAGCCAATCCCAAATTGCCCATTCTACCAGTACGACCAATTCTGTGAACATACTCCTCAACATCCCCAGGCAGATCAAAATTGATGACATGCTTGACGTGAGGAATATCAAGACCCCTAGCAGCAACAGCTGTGGCAACGAGAATGGGGGCTTTACCAGCCCTGAAGCGTTTAAGGGCGTCCTCCCTCTCCCTCTGGGTTCTGTCTCCATGAATGCTGGTGACAGGATAGCCCATGGTATGCAGGAACTCCTCAAGCATATCAGCTCCCTTCTTAGTCTCCACAAAAACAAGTGTCAACGCCTCACTGGGATCGGCGTAATTGTTTGATGTCAAAAGATCCAATAGATAAGATCGTTTCTCGTGCTCCTCAACCCAGACAATCTTCTGGGTTATATTTTCCGAGGTAGAGCCCACCCTGCCAACAGCCAGGAAAATATAATTACTGAGGAAATCCCTGGCCAACATCTGAATCTCCTTGGGAAAAGTCGCGGAGAACATGAGAGTCTGCCTCTCCCCAGTGGGTGGCATCGTGTCCTCCTCAACAATTCTCCTGATCTGGGGCTCAAAACCCATATCCAACATGCGATCAGCCTCGTCAAGCACCAGGAATCGGCAATTATGAAGGCCAATTTTGCCCCTTCCAAGCATGTCAACCAGTCGTCCCGGAGTAGCCACCAACAGATGACAGCCACGATCGAGCTCGCGCATCTGATCTCCAATGTTGGAGCCCCCATAGACAACAGCTGGACGCATTCGTGAACGATAAGCGAATTTTCTCGCCTCGTCATAAATTTGAGTTGCTAATTCTCTAGTTGGTGCTAGCACAAGCCCAAGGGGATACTGCTTACGCCTACCGGAGCCAGCCGATGGTGGTGGTGGACGTGGACCACTCTCGTAAATCTGATTAAGTATTGGCACTAAAAAGGCAGCCGTTTTACCAGAGCCCGTTTGAGCGCATGCCATAACATCACGACGACTTATTATAATTGGTATTGCGTATTTTTGTACTGGCGTTGGTTTATCGTAACCAGCCAAGCTTATGCTATTCTTTATTATTTCTGTCAGCTTGACTTCATCGAATGATGTGATGTGTGATGGGATATTATCGCCAGTGGCCTCAACCGGAATATCCTCGTATTTGCTAAAATTGATGCCTGTATTGCCAGTGCCAAAGAGCTCGAGCTCAAGACGCTCGTCCTTGGCTGTGGGGATTGTCCAATCAACCTCTCCTCTACCTCCTCGTGAATTGCCACGATCGGAGTCGTCCTTCCATCGGCTACCGCCCCCCATACCTCGGGAGTCATTTCTGTTGTCCTGCCAGTGAACGCTGTCCCGCTGGGGCTGCGACTGATCGGGCCAACGATCATTTCTGTAATCACGTCGAGAGTAGTCGCGGCCATTCTCCTGGGAACGCCTGTTGCGACCACCGAAATTACCGAAATCTACGTCGCGATTGTTGCGACTGTCCCGGTAGGAGCCTCGATCGCGATCGTTTCGGTCGTTGCTGTCTAGGTCACGACCCCCACCACGATCTCTGTCGGAGTATGATCGCGAGTCCAATGGGGAATTGTTCTCACCACTCACAGGAGCTGGCCCGTTGCCTGTAATTATTTATTTAGAATTTTAGTTTGGTTTCTGGGCTTTGGACTTTTTTTTTTTTCACTGAATTTTGTCGCGTACATTCAAGCCCCTAGAACGCGATTTGATTGAGAGTCCCAGGGAATTAATCAGTCGTTTGTAGTCTGATAATAAGTTGGGCAAAAATCTGCTAGAACAATCGGATATTTCAGAGCCAGCTGGATATGCCATTAGCTCGGACAAATATTCAATCCTGTTGTTGATCTAATAATTCTGCATTCAACAACAGTACCTTGTCCCCCTATTTCATCAACACGTCAAGGAATCAACGTCTAGTGCATCGACTTCAGCATGTCCCATTTGCTCCCTGAATTTCCTGACAATCTAGGGATAAAGTGATGAGGCAGAAGTGAACCAGTCCATCTTCCAGGTGTCCCTAAATATTTTATCATCTGGGGAACGAGTGACTCTAAGATATGATCTCACAGGACATTTGTCCGTTAATTAATTGTCAGTGGGGCAAACGAACAATCAGCCTGGAGGCCTCAAGAGGTCCACCGAGCGACGGAGGTTTGAAAGGAAAAAATAATTCAACGATTGTGTGGAAATTATTCAACGACTGATGGAAAAGTCCTCAAGATCTTTGTGAAAAAAGTAACATCTCCAGCGAGACATATTTCCAGACCCAGTAGTCCAATTTTCCCGAGCTCTGCCTAATTCTCACCCTCGAAAACCCCCAAAAAATCCATCCCCAACCCTCGTCAGCCTATCGACTCCCCTCTCCCCCCCAGAATCTTTCATTGAATGCTCATACTTACTGGGCTTATTGCGTAAATGCGGTGGTATGTAGCGAGCCCCACTCGGTTGGCGGGAGCCCTGCAAGTCCAGACCAGCTAACTGTAAAAAAAATCCCCCATTAATCCCTCCAAACTCCACTGCAACATAACTAGGGGAAGGTGCAGGTAAAACGGACACTTCAGGCATTTCCCAAAATAATCGTAGCCCAGGAATTAATTATTAATGAAGGTCAATTGATGCAAAAGGAAATCCATGGTTCCTCCAAAGCCAAAGAACTCAGACAATTTCCACAGTTGGAGAAAATTGGAGTGTCCATTTTGCCCCCTGTCCCTACAACAATTGCCCTAACGTCCCCAACCCCAAAAAAAAGCATTCCCAAAGTCTGTCGACACCCCCAAATCCTAGAGACCCCAAAACTCCTCGGCCTCGAAAGCCTCCCTAAAACCGTCTCTCGACAACAAAAAAAAATCCCCCGAAAAGTCTAACGTTTCAACTCCAATATACATGTAGCGTGTTCTCCTTTTCTACGAATTGATCGCCGCCATTTTAAGTTAGAGGAATGGACGTCACGGAAATTTTGACTAAAGCCTAATGTCGTTGGTTTTTCGGGCTAACTCCCCCCGCAACGATCAATTCCCACCCCCGAAAAATCCCCCCTAGCCCCTCGATCAATGACAATTAATTGTCCCAGAGGTCAAGGATTGCACAAGCCGAGAAAAAAAAATCGTACAAACGACGGCATGAACGGAAGACAACGCGTGTCCCTCAAATGAAAGCAGCCGAGGAATGGCGGATGATTGTGTGACCGTTAGCAATTGGCGTTGGACATGCCAGTACCTCCCCGAAAAGAAAAAAAACCCCCCGATATCGCAATCACTGATTGTGACTCATTAATTCAGATGATGATGCATACCTGCTGCTCTAGACCTGATCCATTTTGGTTGGCTGCATTACTCATATTACTCCGCCTCGGTGCGTAGATTTATAACTTTTTTCTGAACTATCGAAGCTCTTTTGTCGGGCCAATACCAATTCAATTCGTTTGTTTGAAATGTCCGTTGACTTTTTTGATGGTCACAAAGTCTTCTGCCGTCGAGATATTCAATTGGCGTTGGAATTTATGTAGTTTTTTTTTCTTCTTTATTTCCACTTTAACACACACTCACTTCCTCACCCTTCGGCAAGCTCGCCGCTAGTGCTGACTGGCGCTGACACAAAGGAACCGCGAGGTAATCGGAGGTGTTCGCTTTTACGAGGGAATTGTCGGGGGTGGAGTTGTGGGCTTCGTGTCAGTAATACCAAGCACAGGAAAAACGCTGGCAATGCTCAATCACTCCAGCATCAAATTCCCTGCACTCGAAAAACACTAGAATCTAGTGACCACGGGGAGAGCAACGTTAACTCCATTTTTAAGAAAAATAATTAGTTCTATTTCAATAGTTAATGAGATGCTGCAGATGCAATTGCAAATCTGTTGGATCCTAAAAAAATATGGACAAATTTTCAACAGAAAACAATTTTAGTCAAAACATCAAGACCAGGCGCAATAAAAACGTATAATTACCGATAAATAAATATCAATTATTGCAGCAAATAGTTAGGCTGTCAGGCATGAAAAAATAAAATGCCAAAGACTGTTGAGAACTGGTCATTTGTAATAACGTACGCTTGTTGCTAGGCATAAAAATTAAATTGAAGAAACTATCACGAGTTTTATGCTTTCGTATGATTTTATTACAATAGAGCACACAGTATAAACAATTAATGTGCAGTCTAATCCTCCTTTTTGCTGTCTGTCTTTCCTCCCCGAATTCTTCCAGTACGACGAGCAGCAATGAGACCAATTTTACGACCAGCGCTCGTGCCACGCTTGACAGTGGACGCCTTACCAATATGCTGGTGATTACCACCACCGTGGGGATGTTCAACGGGGTTCATAGCAACACCACGAACCTGTGAACAAAATTATCCCTTCAAAAAGAATTCTAAAAACTGCAGTGAATTCAATTGTCATGTGAATTGCTCATCAGTAAATAATATTGTCCCCATAAAAATGCGGATTTCAAATGTCATACCATCATTTGCTACAATAACAATGTTATAAAGACTAATTAAACGTTAAAAATAATTTGTTCTTGTCTAACGTCGTGATATTCTAACGTTTCAATAAACAATTGAGCACTTCTGATAATCGCCTGTTCGTTGACTAGTTTTTTTGCAATTGATTGAGTTCTAATTATTTTCAGGTGATTTGTTTTAACAGAAAATCACTGAAGCTCCCTCTAATTTATAAACAAATAGATAAATCGGTGTAATGACCTTGGGCCAGCAGTTCCTCTTGGCCTTGTACTTGTGGTAGGCACGTCCTGCCTTGAGGATGGGTTTGTCAATACGACCACCGCCAGCAACAATGCCGACCATGGCTCGGTTATTCGATGGAATAACTTTCTTGGCACCAGAAGGCAGCTTCACCCTGGTCTTCTTGCTGTCGGGATTGTGAGCAATGACGGTGGCGTAGTTGCCGGAGGCACGGGCCAGGCGACCCCTGTCCCCAGTTTTCTCCTCCAAATTGCAGACAATTGTACCCTCGGGCATGGTTCCAACGGGCATTACATTGCCAATTTGGAGAGTAGCTGGAGAAAAGTAATTGTTATTTACCAATAGAAGACAATCACTCCAACAGTTATCAATTATCATTACCTTTTTTTCCACAGTACAAAAATTGTCCAGTGTACATGCCCTCTGGTGCAATGAAAAGTTCCTTGCGCGTCTTGAACTTGTAGGGATCACGAAAGTGAACTACCGCCAGGGGTGCACCACGACCCGGGTCATGGATGATGTCCTACGAGAAATGAAGACTAATAATTTCCTTGTTTCCATGATAAAAGATTGAATGAAATTGAATGAGTTCGTCGTCAGAAAGAGCCTCTAAAATAATCTTCACGTGTCTTCAGTGGTAGGTATTTTAGAAATCATCATATCACTTTCAGCAATTGCAATGATAAGGTAATTGAATTGTTTGATTACCTTGACAACACCCTTGATGTACCCATGCCTCTCAGAGAAATCGAGAGAGCGCAATTTTGGTGCTCCCTTTCTCCTTTTGGTGTGAGATCGGAAAACCGATCCAGCTCCCTTACGCTGAGCACGAATTACTCGACCCATGGCTCAAACCTGTCGAGTGAAAATTTATAATAATTAATTGTAAATACCTTCGACGTTATTTTGTCTATCCCACAATTGTTGGTCTGCACTCCAATTGTTAATTATTGCACGTCTCCACGAAGTGTCACAACAACAGGCGTTCGTCCTGACGACACGAGTTAACCTCAAAGTGCCAATGAACATTTTTAGAATAATGAAAAAAGTTTTTTCTGCCAAAAATATTGCGTAATGCAAATAATCTGGAGTGCAACGATTGCAATTGGTGGGATGACTATTGCAGATGGTGTGTCATTAAACGAATAATCGCGGATTTTTAATGGAGAAAATTGACGAAATCCACGTACCGCTCGAGCCTTTCACAAATAGAGGAAGTTGAGAAGAAACAAGATGGCGATCTTGACTTCGCACAGTGACATCTGCCGGCCATGAAGTTTTTTAATGCTCCAATGGTAATGCCGGATGGTCGCGGAAGCTTTGAATAAAATAATTGCATTTGTGCGTAACAAAATTGTCGGCAATCTTCAAAGGATAATTATTTTTGCACCATCTTTAGCCGTATTCCAGTATTTTTCATTTTCCAAATTTGTAGGATGCTAATAATGAAGTCGATCTCTATCCTCAAAAATTATCGCATTTTATTGTACAAGCACGCAATTACAGCAGAGTCCAACGGATGCTCTCCTCACTATTAATTAACGTAAACCAAAAATATACTTCATTAATTTAAAGAACATGAAACAATGCTGAACTTAAATGGGTATCGGCAGCTCCTTGGCCGCCATGACAAGAATCTGATCCATACTCAAACACCAGTTCTTAATATTCTTGGAAGTTTTACACCAGTACTCCCCATGATGTGGTTCAGCAGCGATACACCTCTTCTTGACATCCTCCTGCTGCTCCTCGCTGCCATTCAACTGCTCAAACTTATAAAAATAGGCCCACGAGTCCCCAAGATCGGGATCGATCTTGACAGTCCGATTGAACCAGTCGCGACACTTCCCGATCTTGTGTTCACACCAGAACAACTTGGACACAGCTAGAAGAACATGTGGATCATGCTCACACTTCTTAAGAGCATCAACACTCTTGGTCTTCCTCTGGGGCCTTGGCTCCATGAACAAGGCCTCAGCCCAGAGGAGTCCCGAGTTGGGGCACTCCTGGAGGCCCTTGGCCATAAGAGTGTGCGCCATATCGCGCACTCCCCCAGGCTTCATCTCATTCCTCACAGCTTCAAGCCACAACTCCGGATTCTTCGGATTCCTCAGCCTGGCCTTCTCCAGAACTGACCTAGCCTTGGTAATATGTCCATTCCGTCTCTCAAGATCCGCCAGCAGCCTCCACAGAGGTATCGCACTCGGGCACTTCTTAATCCCCTGATTGTAAGTCTCAAGAGCCTTGTCAAGATGGCCCTGTTGCTCCTCAATCTGTCCCTTCATCATCCACAGCTTCTCGAACGAGTCAAAAGTCTTCAGGGCCTCTTTCAGCAAACTGATAGCCCCGTCGAGATTATCAAGAGCCCACTCAAGTTTAGCACTCTTCATCATGACCCTGGGAGTCGGTGCTGATGCCCTGGCCTTTGCCAAAAGTCTCCTAGCCCTCTCGTACTCCGAGTTCTCAGACTCAAGCTTGACAGCCGCCAGCCAGATCTCCTCAGAATTGGGATTCGCCTGAAACGCCAGTGACAGAATTCCCCGAGCTGCTGGTACATCGTTGGCCAGCCATTTGGACTTTGCCCCCATCAGCCAGAGAACTTCGCTCTTGGGACAATGGGCCACGGCCCTCTGCAGCAAACTCTCCAACGACTCTCTTGTTCCGTAAGTCTTCTCGAAGTAAGCGGCCCTCAACCAGATCGACTTCTTGCTGGGAAAGGTTGCAAGGGCGTAAGCATAGACAGCTCTTGCACACTCGAGGGCCCCTTGCTGGGCACAAGTCTCAGCGTCCTCCATCCAGGTATGCTTCCTGTCCTCCTCCTCAACCCCAAAGCCGATGATGGCTTTCACGATGACTTGACAGGTATGAATGGCCCCGGCCTTCTCGGTCTCCATGGCATCCTTGAACCAGTGCTCTCGATTGATCTCCACTCCATTGGCACTCAGCGATGATATCGCTCGGTCTATGATCTTCTCCACCATGTGCTTGTTGCCGTTGGCCTCCTCTAGCTTGGCCGCTGTCGTCCAGATCTGCCTGTCAGTGGGGATGTTCTCGCGGGCTTTGTTCAGAACTTTTCTCGCATTGTCGTAGGTCTCTAGCCTCGCCAAAGCCAGCCAGAGATCGACGCTCGTTGGACAACATTCGACAGCTCGACTCAACAGGATCTTCGCATCTTCGGGCTCTTCAAGCTCAACAGCTGCTTTCCACAGTCTAACTGAGTTGGGGATGTGCTCCAGGGCTTTTCTGTAGACTCTCCTTTTGGCTTTGGTCTCGACCTCCAGGTCCGCGGCTTTAATCCAGATTCTAACGGACGTCGGGATGTGACGGACTGACTGGGCGATCACCGCTTTTGCTGTGTCTGGCGGCTGCAGTCTCGCTGCCTCCAGCCAGAGGTCCTCGGATGTTGGGTTCACCTCGCAGCCCTTCATTATGAGGTTCCTCGCCGCTTGGACCTTTCCAGTGACCTCCTCCAGACGAGCTGAGGCTATCCAAGCTGGTGGATGATTGGGATTGGTTTCTCTGACGGATTTCAGAAGGAGTCTCGCTTTTTTTATGTCGTTTATATCGCCACCGTACGTTGGGATCATACTCTGGAGGTCGGTGAGGTAGCCTTTGGGGTCTACCACCGTCTGACCCTCCACCGAGTCCGAGACCTGGTTCAATTTGACGTTCATCAGGGTGTTTCTTGCCTGTCCAATTTTCCGGAGGTCAAGGTCGCCGGTAGGGGTGAGCATCCCCGGAGTCGCCACACCCGGCATCATCGAGGCCAGACCACTCGAGGGATCGATGCTCGTCGTTGACTCACCTCCCAGGTTTCTCGCTAGGACTGAATCCGGAAGTGGTGTAAATTTCTCGGCCCTTGGATTTCGCTGCTTTCGGTTTCTCGCGTCGCCGACTTCGGGGACATTCTTCCACTCGTCGTCACTGACGTTCACCAGCTCTCGCTTCAGGTCCGAGAACTGCTGCTGGATCTTGGGGCGCTCCTGACGGTAGCGCTCGAGCTCCTCTCGGAGACGCTTCTCACGGTACTCCTTTCGCTTCTCGTCCATTCGCTTGTCGATCGCCTCGTAGATTGCGTCCGCCTCCTCGTCATCCTTGTCGTAGGGGTCTTTGCTGAAGAGTGAGCCGCCGTAGCCTGAGAACTCGTCGTAGTTGGAGTCGTTCAGGTCCTCCTCCTCTTCCTCCTCCTCGTCTTTCTTTTTTGCACGCTTCGTCGGCGGCGCGTGCCTGTCGTCGGAGACATCATTGGCGTCTCGGGCTGGACCAATATCAGATCGAGTGGTGAAACCTGTGGCTCTGCAGACAACAATTCAGTAGTCAGTGGCTTTCAGAGGAGTCTCGGGTGCTATTTTGTAAAGGTAGATTACTCGAAAAGTAAGGGAGATAGTGAAAATCTTGAGAAGATCACTTATTTAGATCTCAATTCGCTTTGCAAAAAAGGTCGACAGCCTTTTTTTGCCATCCGCCCTCAATAATGAGAGAATTTGACTTAGTACGTTTCAGGAGATTCCCTGCTGAGTTCAGAAATTGTGGAGACTGGACCACTGAAAATTCTCAATAACTTTTCTAGAAAAGCCTAGCAAATTCCAATTGTTGACTTGCTGGAGAACATGGTATTACTTTCATGATTCCAAGACATTTTCATTCAGCAAAATTTCATTTACAATCTGAGAACAGGGAAACGTGAGGACAACGTTCTCATCTTGAGTGTCTCCACATGTGCTCCTCCACGAGAACAACTCATTAATAAAATCTAGTCAATCCGAGGTAATTAAATAATTGAACTTACCCTCTTCCAACACCAGCTACATATCCCAGAGGTGCAGGCACCCCAAGAAAATGTTTTTTATTCCTTGTTGACAGCGATGACGATGGTACAGCCATTTTTCAACCCATCCACACCACAACACAAGCCCCCACCCACGCGTGGAGCCCCTCCTGGACATCTGGTGGATCAGCCATCAACTACAGCCCCCAATTCCCCGAAATGTTCGCTCTGATGATAAGAAAATAGCTTTTTGCCCATCTCCATCATTCATTTTCGTCGAAAAATATTGATTAAAGCCAGGTAAAGTAGCCTTTAAACCACTCGTCATGATAATTCTGCTTCCCCGATGAATCATCATCTGATAATGATGATCACGGGGAACTAATAACGATTCCCAGAGATCTGCCCCACTATAGGGGCTCTGGGCCCCCCCTATTCAGTCCTCAACGTTCCACCAAGTCTCCCAACGCTCCCAACAATTTGATCCTCCCAATATCGCAAGAGAATCCCGTTGAGTATCAACCCCAGAGGTCGCAATAGTTTTTACAGTTATTCCAATATTTTTTTTAAGGTATTCACGCAAATGCCATTAATTACTGCATTAGTCACATGTGATTTGTGTTTTTCATTCGTCACTGGTGTCTGCTAATTGAGGTTTACCAGATCTTTATTATTTTTTTTTCATTAGTTATCCACGTTTACTTGCCATTTGTCCAGCGGCAATACAACTACACGCGACACCGCCTTTTCATTATTCAGAAGAGATAGACGTATACGCCCTGATAGCTCATTTGTTAATCGTAATTGCATTCGTCTCGTTATCGGTGGTGACGGTAATTATTTTTTTTTTCGTGCGGCATTGGGTGTTTATCGGGAGGCTTATTCTGGATTTTTGGGTGGGATGGGCTGGAGATCGGGGGATTGCTGGGGAGATTGCCAGCTCGGTTGAGTGAAAATGTTGGGGAGTATTTTGACAGGTGCTGGGTAAATAATCAGACTTGTGGAATTAGTTTGTGAATCATCAGAGACTGGGCTGCGCGGATAAAAGTGGGGCTAGTGGACGCCGATCGGAGAATTCGGGGGTCAAGTGATAACGAGAGATTGCATTTTAATTTGGATCTGTTTTTGGGGGATAGCTCTGAATCCATGGGCTGAGGAGAATTTTTTGTGATTACCTTTTTTGTGGAGCTACTCGTGCTCTGGAAAAAAGGTTATTACAAGAATTCCTCGAAAGAGCCTTACTCCACTGATTTTCCCCGATTACTCTTTCCTTTTTGGTGGAAATCCTGGATAAAAGTCTTCTTTTGTATTGATTGATGCAAACAAATCAATTGTTTCAAAGTTTTCCCATTTTTTCAGTTGTAAACGGTTTCTATCGAAATAGGTCATCATTTCCCCTTGACTTTCTATTCATTAAGCATTAGAATAATTTTTCATTTCAATTGTCTTCAGATTTCCAAACAAAACATGGCCAAGAAGCCAGGGACAACTCAGGCTCTCCACAAAGTCATAATGGTTGGCAGTGGAGGCGTGGGAAAGTCAGCATTAACACTTCAATTCATGTACGACGAGGTATGAGAATTAAGAGCAATTAAGGGAGTCTCACCACTTGCCAGTCCTACAATTTTCATTATTTTTCAACAAATGTTCTTATTAATTGTTCGATATAAATTTGGTATCACCGGAGCTTTTCCTGTTAATTACTAAATAAATGACATTAAAAATGAGAAGTCTGTCTTGTTTTGTGATTGAAAGAACAAGTGGTGAAGGCCTCCCCCTCGTAATTCATCCTAAGATCAGGTGACAACTTAATTAATCTCGATTTAATGAAGTTTGTGGAGGACTACGAGCCAACGAAGGCCGACTCCTACAGGAAAAAAGTCGTCCTGGACGGGGAGGAAGTACAAATCGATATATTAGATACTGCTGGCCAAGAGGACTACGCCGCCATCAGGGATAATTATTTCCGAAGTGGAGAGGGCTTTCTCTGCGTGTTCTCCATTACCGAGGAAGACAGTTTTCAAGCGACCCAAGAGTTTAGGTTAATTCCCAGTGATTTATTCACATTTCTCTTTGCAGTGTCAATTATTATTAACATCCACTGGAATATCAAAGTTGTCCAGCTCTTCAAAGCTTCACAAAATGCTCAAGCAACATTTTTTCCTCCCCAGGGAACAAATTCTAAGAGTGAAAAACGACGAGAACATTCCCTTTTTATTAGTCGGTAACAAGAGCGATCTCCAGGAGAAGCGAAAGGTCAGTCTAGCAGAGGCTCAAGCCAGATCTCAACAGTGGGGGGTGCCCTACGTCGAGACAAGTGCAAAGACTAAAGAAAATGTGGACAAGGTGAGGAAACCCCTCATTCAATTATCAATAATTCAATAGTTACTCTAATTCTGCTTAAATCACTGCAGCATCAGAACTCATTGTTCCTCATCAAATTGATTTTTTATTTTTTTTTTTATTTTTCTGTGATTGCAATACTTTGCACTATTTTTCAGGTATTTTTCGATTTGATGCGCGAAATAAGATCGCGTAAGATTGAAGATAAATCCGCGAGTAACGGTCGCGGCAAAGATCGTGCTAAAAGGAAGAAAAAGAAGTGCATTGTTCTCTAGGTTGGCCCGCTTATATTTTTTTTCCATGCTCATTATTATTATTTTGTTGATTAGCATGAGCTGGTTAGTCGACAAGTGTTAAAACGTTATTATTATAAATATCTCTTTTAATCCGATAATTTGACGATGGAGAACAAATATCAGAAGACATTTTGTTAATTATAAATAATCTACTGACAATTGTTTTCCTAGATTGTTTAATGAGACGTAGAAATTCAATTCCTCGGAGTAATAATTATTGTAATACGTTTTACCGCTTCAATAATTCTTTGTAATCGTCACATCATGTGTAAAATGGAGCTTCACTCATGCCACTCAGCGAAAATAAAGAAAAAATATCTCATTGAAATAATTATTTTCCAGGTATTCTTCGATTTAATGCGATCAATTGCAACGCGCAAGGCGCGAGAGAATCAAATAGAGGGAGCAGAGCGTAAAAATAATAAACGCTGCTGCATTCTCCTCTAACAACACCCGGAATAAGCTTTTATTATCGTTTCAAAGTACGTTAAATATAGTTACATATACATACATAAATATATATATTTTTTGCATATTATTTAAAGAAATGAAACATTGACTAAACATTTTCATCCTATTCAATGACGTTTGTTTGATACGAATGAGTGAGAACGAATGAATGAATATGTTCACTCAACTGCTTTTGTAAACAAGTATTTGCAATAATTTGCAGCGATTTGATTCTCATCTTCAAAGAAAAAATAAAACACGCGAGGGACCGATCGAAATTAATTCACAATTTAATATTGATAATTCGATCATTTAACGACGTACATCATAATTTTTGTAATATTTACTATGGAAGACTTTACATGCGAAGTGTAACATGTAGAGAAACAAATAAATTCGTGGAGGAGCCTGAGAATAAATTGAATACCCTGAGGAAGCCCACATTTGTGTGCCTGTTATCACCAGGTGTTATCAGTAATTTTTGCCTTTCTGTGTAACTGAGGAAAACCACTTCGCAAATACTCACTTTTGTTTTCGTTGTAAAGCTGAATCTAGCTAACTTATCGTTTTTGTATATATTTTCTATGTCTTTAATACACTATCGAATAAATAAATGGTCACAACAGCAAAAGAATGTTTATTGTTGCAGAATCGATTGATTGAATTTATCCTCTAGTCCCCTTTTGTCAAATAAACTGATTACCGACCGTAACACGAGCCTTTAAAAAACAAATATTAATGAGACATTAGTAAACAGATCAACAATCAATTCAATTTATTGTTTTACTGATGATTTTGTACAAGTGAAAAATTTTCTGAGAATATCCACTGCATAGAATTATCATCTTACATACAAGTATTTACAAATTCATTGATTTATATTAAACAACACAACATTAATTAAAAATATACAACTGGCAAAGAGAACATAAATCAATGAAGGGCAAGATTCGATACGAAATTGACTTGAACAATTGAATTGTGTTCATCTCGAAAGCAATTCAATAGTTTTTTTTTCTCATGTTACCTGACTGAGATGTTGCATTTGATATTGTCCATCAAATGTTCTTAATCTTCAATCAAACAATTTCACAGAAAGCCCCAATTACTGCAATGACAACCTGAAATGAAATATCCTAGAAACGTGAAAATTAATTTCTATCACTCAAAGAACGTCTGTCAAACTCGCGGTGTTTGGCAGAAGTAAAAAAGCCTGGGATTTCCAGAAGTTCCTGCCTAAGTATATTCACAGAGATGTCCACAGCCGGTTGGACACTGCCTGTTCCCCGTGAACCACTCCCTCATATGCACGACATGTCCGCCATGAGTGCAGCCCTGGCACCAGGCGTAGACTCCCCGGACAACCTGATGACAGATGGAGCAGAGGGCATGCCTGGACGTGTGACATCTGTCGCAAAGCCAAGCGGCCCTCTGCAGAGGTTTGCCGCAGGCAGTGCAACAGGCATGAATAGTAGTTGATTGCTGATTGAGCTGAGCTACCGAAGGTATCCAAGCGAGTTGGATAATCTGAGTGATAACATCGTAAAGCTTAAACCTGCCAAGCATGTCAATATACTCGAGAAGCCAGTGCTCCTGAATGGCAATTTCAATATTAAGATCCCTCCGTCGGTCACCCAGAGCTATCAGAACAGAAGCGGCTGTCTGGACGTCCCTCACAGCTGCATGATGCCTCAGTGTCTCCTCCACGAGATGCGCTGGATTCCAGAACATAGGTTTGGGAACAGCTGTGACAATCAGCTGACAGGGCTGATCCTCAACAGTAACCGAGCCCGAGTCGTCATTAATCTCAGGCGAGTTATTTGGAAATTGTTCAGGTGGAGGTGATCTGTCCTGGATCTCGTGCCTCAGGGGGAAGGCCTCCTTCGGAAGTGTCCAATCACTCTCGTTATTCATGATATTCTCGAGATAGTCGCCGGTATAATCCACGGACATTGTCTCAGTCTCGAGTTCCCCTTCTCCAAAGAAAAAATCCCCCCTAGGCCTCTTGTGGCCATTCAGTAATTTCCTGTAGTCAGGAATGGCCCCGATCGCCCCGGCATGCAGATAATTATGATTCTCTGGTGTCTCGTCAGTCTCAGTCTCATCATCTCCCCCACTTATTCCCCCGAAACCGTCGCGAGGGTCTCCCTGAAGAGACCTCACATCGTTCTCATGGATATTCACAGCCTGAACCGTCTGAGAGACATGATCAATTCCAGAGGACAAGGCCAGCTGCGTCAGGTTCAGTGGATTCGTCAGCAAGGTGTCGTCTTTATTCACTGGAGTGCTCTTCAGAATGTTACCATTTTGATTTGCATAAAGTGTCTTGACAATTCTCCAAACCGTTCCAATATCATTCCTCCCACATTTTGTGGCTACCATTGCATTATGATCGCAGACATCATTTAATTTTCCATTGAGAATGTAGCCCTCGGCGCAGAATTTAAAGCACTTGGGCTCGTGATCCCTCGCCTCAGTGGCATTGGACACAAGCCTCGTAAATCTGTGCATTACACTAGAGGCCATGCAAAAGGTGTCATTGGTGGCTGGAATTTTTCTCATAATGTTGGAGAGCTTGACCGTTGCTGGAGTATTGCCAGTGACTTTGCAAGCATAAGCAACATCTCCGCGAACATTGAGAGCTATACCCTGGGGATTGGCTTTGCTGGCCGGCCTGGTGGCGTCCTTGAAGATGTGATGGTAGAGGGTGCAGTCGCGACTGGTTGAGAGAAAGGACTGGGGATCCCCTCGCCAAGCAACTCCAGTGGGCACGTCCTTGTGCTCGTTGAAGCTGGCGAAGGGAATGTAGGGGCGTCTTATGTCCCAGATGTTGATGCTGCAGTCAACGACTAGGGCACAGCTGGCGATGTGGTATTTCCTCTGGGGCCTCCAACGAATTCTGCCCACCGATGCTATTGTATTTATCGTGTAGTCGCAGCTCGGCTTCACTGATAAATCCCAGACTTTAATTGTTTTGTCTCGTGAGGCTGTCGCCAGCCAAGTTGACTCTGGATGCCAGTCACAAGCGAATATTGGACCACTGTGTGCTGTGAAGTGTTGGAAATAACGGTCCGAGCGACGCAGGTCCCACTGCTGGACGTGACCGTTCTCGGAGACTGCGGCGAAGGTCTGCGGCTGGTGCGGAGAGAATTGAACGTCTCGGACTGACTCAGTGTTGCTGTAGAAGGTCTTGGTGGCCTCCTTTGTTCGCAGATCAAAGTACTTCATGGTACCGTCCTGGGAGCCCGAAATCAGGCAAGAGGGCTCTGTCATGTGGAAGCTCACTTTGTTCACTGTGCGCTTGTGATCTGCGAAGACGTGGTCCTGCTTCGAGCGAGAGGCCTTGTTCAGGTTCCAGACAACCACTGCACCATTTGTCGCCGCTGTCGCCAGGACGTGGTCTGCACGAGGTCAGGGAGTTGATGTAGTGTTTATTAAAACACGTGAGAAAAAAGGGGAAAAGAAATTGTATTTAATGGAATTATATACGGTACCATCTGTGAGGTTCCAGGCAACGTCATTGCACGAAAAATTAAGATTCAGGTTTTTCCCAACTCGTAGGTTGTGAGCCTCCTCGAACTTGTCCTCCAGCAGAGTAAATATCTTGAAGACTGAAGACAAAATAACTTTAAAATCATCAATTAAAGCAATACTACCATTAGAACGAATTCTCACCATTTCTTCCAGCAATAACAACCTGGGAATTATCTTTGTTGAGTGCCAGTGCATTGGCTGGACTCTCTTGCGTTATAAAAACCGTTTTTGCCGTCATTTTTTCGGCAATTTTAATCGTCTCCTTTGTCTGACAATCCTCACATTCCAGCTCATGTTTCACACGATTCACTGAAAACACTGAACACGTAGAGCCTCATAATTTTTGTTTACATTGTCAGATCAACAATTCACAAACAAAATATAATCGCAGACTTTTTGGTTGGTGGTTAATCGACAAACAAACGGCGCCACAAGTCACAACAGCTGATCAAGTTCAACTGCCAAATGCACATTGCAAATAAAAATTCCGCAAACGACAGATCCACCGGAGAATTTTTGGGAAAATAAAAATTTAGCCACAATCAGGTGAATTAGTTCAACATGGCTAACATCGTAGGAAGTCCTAGGTTTGCTCTAAAAATGAAAACAAGAGATGCAGTTAATAAAATCAAGTCTGGAAGCCCAAAGTTCCAGGAGGTCTTGAGACAGGTTAGAAAAAATTATTTTTTGCTAAAATTATTGCACAAATTATTTTTGTTTGTGCACCACAATTCATTATCCAGAATTGTTAACTGCTTTGTTCATTTTTTAATTGTTTATTTAGAGATGTAGAGAGAGAATGCGAGAGAAACGTCGCGAATTGTTCAACACAAGAAGAGCTTGTGTGCCTGGAGATACTGAGGGAATCCACGAGACTCTAACTGAAATTGTACGTCAAGAGTTCAGTGATTTGACGACTATGAATGTTGATGAGAGCACGAGGGAATTCAATGTAATTAACGAGCCACTCACTGAGGCAGAGATATTTGAGCTTGAGGCAGAAATGTTGGCTGATGAAGGTATAATTTAATTGATCTCGAATTGGACGAAAATTTCAAAAAAGGGCCAAAAAGGAACAAAAAACCCCAAAAAGTACGAAAAAGGGCCACCCAGGGCTCATCTTCCTTCAAAGAAACCAGATTCGGGCATCCCCGGTCATCCAATCGGCTGTCTGGCCCGGCCGACTGAAATTCCGAAAAATCAAAGGCCCCCCCCTTTCCATTCTGGCGATTTTTACCCAAATTGGCACTCTTTTGCCCATATCTCAAAAACTATTGGTCCTATCCGCCTGGGGTTGGTCTCATTCGAAAGCTGAGCTCATTTCCTATCGATATAGGGTATTTGAAAATTTTTTAAATGATTTTTCGAACCGTTTTTACTGTTTTTCTGAAATTCAGAAAATTGCCAAAAAAGTGGTGAAAAAATCATTTTGAAAATTTTCTAATACCCTATATCGATGGGAAATGAGCTCAGCTTTCGAATGAAACAAACCCCGAGTCGATCGGATGAATAGTTTTTGAGATATCGCCGA
>JAPYZM010001356.1:0-19146 GCA_030522845.1 Psyttalia concolor
GCTTGCTCACGTGCCCGAGCCGAAGGCGAGGGTGGTAAGCACGTGAGTAAGGCTCCTTTATTTTACTTTCCGTGGTGAGAACATGATTTTTCTCCCCGGTGTAGGAGTAGTCGCAATTCCCTCCCGCGTAGCGGGAGGCAAGTGAGTACTTTGCTCCCGCCGGGGGGAAAAATACGTTTTATGTAGGCGAAAACGCGCGAAATTCCACCCCTGACCCCATTGAGTACTCGCCCTAGCCCTCTCTCCTATCCCCCTTCCACCTCACCGAGCCCACCTTCTCTGCGGAAGGCCCAGCCCCTGCCATCTAGTGTCACTGAAGCTCTCCCCGAGTTCATCAACTCGTCGTCGGCCAGACAATCTCCAAGTGATGTCCAAGCCTCCCTTCTCGACACCACCAACATCTTCACTGCCCACAACCGAAGAGGAAAAGCCGATACACCGATACGATTTGATATATAGCCCAGTCATCAGTCCCAAATCATGTACCTCTGATAGAGTTCAAAGAAAACTTAATATAATTCGGTGATCAGTGATTTTAACAGTCCCTGAGGATGTCTGTGAACTTATCCAAGAACAATGAGTCCCTGGTGGCCGCCTGGAAGAGCGTCGTCGACGACAAGTCTCCAGTTAACTGGTAACTCCCATTTATTTAAAAAAAAAATCCTGTTTAGGTTTGAATGTGACCACTCAAGACCGATGATTCAGACACTTGGGATAGGATTTTTGAGGCTAAAACGGGCTTGGCTTCTCATAAATTCTATTTGTGGAGATTTTTTTTTCCTGCCAAGGCTCCAAATTCAGCAAATCATGGGGTTTGGTCAATTCAATCCTACGGAAAACATTGGGAAATTGATGATTTTGATGACGTGAACATTGTTTGTCATGCTTTTTATTGTTCAATTGAGAAGTTATGAATTATTTCAATAATTGCTGAGATTATTTGGGGGAAGCTAGAGATTGCAAATGAATTAAAATCGAATGATTTTTTCTAATTATTGGATCATTTGCAGGATGAGCAATTTTTCGAGAAAATGTCAGAAATATTTTTTTATAATTAAAATGTCTCAGAGGGTCTTCTCCAAAGGCAACCGTCATGGCGATTACCCATATTTAATGAGACTATCATTTTGCATGATTTCGCTCGTCAATATTCACAAGAACTTTCACCATTTACCTACATCAATTCTCCAATAAAAAAAAATAATTCAGTAAAATTCTTTAATATTTATTTGAACCTATTTTTGGAGGGGGCAAATGAACCAAACTTGATCAATTAATACCCCAAGTGTTCAGCTCCGAAGGTCATTGAGACTGTGTGAAACGATTTCACGTTTTTAACGTTCATCCTCATCTTGAAAACAATTAATAATTAATCAAAAAACTCTTTTTATTTCCACTTTTTTGTTTTTAACAGAAGGTTGAATAGTACCGAGGGTCATACGAATTCAATTTTCAATTTTTCATTAATCATTTTCATTTGGCCCTCATATTTTCGGAAGTAGGGTTCAAAGCTAATTTCCTCCAAGTCATTTTCATTTGATCTTTATTTTTTAAAATAATTAGTGTCCAGGAAACCTAGTTTTTACTTAACTTAAAGTAAAACTTGAAGTAACTAAAAAAATCTTGAACAAATATTGGGACCACTATTTCTTTGTTTAGTCCAGAGTCAAATGATGGGATTGAAAAGCCCTTCCAAATTTCTCTGGGACAAATAGTCCGACTAACCATTCGATTTTAATCGAGGGGCAAATAGTCTTGAGGGTCAAAAGACCTTGAAATATCTCCCAGAACATTTTTCATTTGAAAAATGAAAAAATCTTGAACAAATATTCAGACTACTATTTCTTTGTTTAGTTCCGAGTCAAATGATTGGGATTCAAAAGGCCTTCCAAATTTCTTTGGAACAAATAGTCCGACTAACCATTTGATTTTAATCGAGGGTCAAAAGACCTTGAAATTTCTCCCAGAACATTTTTCATTTGAAAAATGAAAAAATCTTGAACGAATATTCAGACTACTATTTCTTTGTTTAGTTCAAAGTCAAATGATGGGATTCAAAAGGCCTTCCAAATTGCTCAGGAACAAATAGTCCAAGTAACCATTCGACTTTAATTGAGGGGCAAATAGTCGTGAGGGTCAAAAGACCGTGAAAGTTATCCCAGAACATTTTTCGTTTGAAAAATGAAAAAATTCTTTGTTTAGTCGAGAGTCAAATGATTGGGATTCAAAAGGCCTTCCAAATTTCTCTGAAACAAATACTCCGACTAACCATTCGACTTTAATTGAGGGGCAAATAGTCTCGAGGGTGAAAAGACCTTGAGATTTCCCCCAGAACATTTTTCATCTGACCCTCACATCTTCTGCAATCAAATTCGAATTCTCTGACTCCAAAATTAAACAAATATTCCAATATTCCCATTATTCCTCTATTCAGTCGCGGATCAAATGGTTTTAAGGGTCAACTGACCTGAAACGAGGTCTAAATCCTCTGAAAGGTCAACTGTCACCAATGACCCCTCCACCCGACCCGAAACTAACCATTTAATTCCCCCCCCCAGGGCCGTCTTCGGGTACGAGGGTCAAACAAACAACCTTAAGGTGGTCTCGACAGGCAACGGCGGCCTAGAGGAGATGATCGAGGACTTGAACAGCGGTCACATAATGTACGCCTTCTGTCGTGTAATCGACACAAAGACAAGCCTCCCAAAATGCGTTCTGGTGAATTGGCAGGGCGAGCTCGCGCCAATAGTCCGCAAGGGGACTTGCGCCAACCACATCCGGGATATCGAGCGCCTGCTGAAGGGCGCACACATCCAGGTGAACGCTCGCTCCGAGGAGGACGTCGAGGTCGACATGATAATGGAGAAATTGGCCAGGGCGACAGGATCCGCTTACAAATTCCAGGCGCCTCGCTCCAAGGACGTCGGCAATACATTGCCCGTGGGGACGACGTACAAGCGGGTCATTCCAGCCCAGGAGATAAACGCAACTGAACGCGACGAGTTCTGGCAGAAGGAGGAGCTCGAGGAGAAGGCGAGAATCGAGCAGGAGAGAATGAGGAGAGAGAAGGAGAGACA
The DNA here is from genome assembly GCA_030522845.1 of Psyttalia concolor. NCBI lineage: Eukaryota > Metazoa > Arthropoda > Insecta > Hymenoptera > Braconidae > Psyttalia > Psyttalia concolor. The sequence continues at coordinate 3,078 of JAPYZM010001356.1, forward strand.
GCGAGTGGAGATGGAGACGCGATCCCGGGAGGAGAAGCAGAGTAAAATCCGTGAGGAGGAGGTGGCGCCGGTGGTCAGGAGGATGGAGCAGTCTGAGCAGAGGGTACAGGAGCTCAAGAACTTGAGGAACAATGTCCAGAAGTGCGAGAGCGACGACGACGAGCCCAAGTCCAAGAGCGAGGAGTTGAGGAGGCAGAGGAGTAATGAGGCGCAACAGCTGATTGCCCAGAGGACGATCAATGCGAGAGCTGTTTTCGAGCAGAATTCAGCGGCTGGGCAGATGAGGAGTGGATTTGGGGGTGGCAAGGGCCAGGGGACGACGCGGGTCACGAGAGTCGAGAGAGTCGAGAAGGCGGAGGAGAGCATTCAGGCCCCGAAAATTCAGCAGGCCCTGACCGTTGTCGAGGAGAAGAAACCGGTGGAGGTGGACAAGGAAACTCAGGATGTGCTGAAGGAACCTCTGGAGATCTGCAAGGATACCCCTGGGGAGGTCGGGGGGAATGAGGCGGTCGAGGTCCCGGCTGAGGGCGAGAAGAAGAGTGAGGAGATCAGCAATGTTGAGAATGATCTTTATAATCAACTCAGTGGGGAGAACTATCTGTACTTTGATCCCAATAATGAGGGAATGAAGGCTAGGGCTTTGTATGATTATCAAGCCGCTGATGACACTGAAATTACTTTTGATCCGGGCGATGTTATCACACATATCGATGCCATTGATGAGGGATGGTGGCAGGGACTCGCTCCTGATGGTACTTATGGACTGTTTCCGGCTAATTATGTTGAGGTTATTGAGTATCCCAGTACATGAGGCGAGCCGGGTTGTTGAGGCGTTGATGTTGGGGGTATTAATGAGTATTAGAGGTTTAATGGGGCGAGGGCTGGAGAGATTGGGGGGAGGCTGAAGGAAATTTGTTATGAGGATTGTTTTGCTCGGGATTTGGAGAATATTCGTTGAGACGAACTAGATTTTGGAACTGGAAATTTGGAGCCGAGCTAAGATTTTTGAATGGCATTTTTGGGAAAACTGGAATTTAATTCGAAGGGATGCTCCGGGAAGGTCCGGAGATCTTGATCTCAGGCGTCCAAAAGTCGCAATTTGGAGTCTACGCACGTCTTGAATTGAGAGTTTTAGTTTTATTTACTTGAGAGTTGAAAGATCTCAAATTTTTAAGTCTCAGATTTGAACTATTCAAGGTCTGAAGTTAAGGGGGAAATTTATCAATTTCCACGTCAGATTTTGAGATTAAGATTTCGAAGTAAGACTTGAAAATTGTAATTCAAGTCTTAGAGTGTCTCAATTTAAAACTCTAAAGTTTCAATTTGAGATTGTCTGTCTCAAAATAAAACTTTGGAGAGTCTCAACTTCAGACTTTGAAGGTTTAAATTGCAATTTTTACGTCTCCAATTGAAACTCTACAGTCTCAGTTTAAGATTTTGTAGTCCAAGTCGTGGGCTTATCCGATTTCCATATTTTCAAATGAGAATTCCTTAGTCCCTTTGAGGAGATATAAAGTGAAATTTTCCCATCTTAAGTGAGGACTCGAAAGTTTCAAATTAAGACTTAAACTTTTCCTGAAAACTCTGAAAATCCTATTCAAGACCTTCATATCTTAAAATGGAGTATTATTTTCAATGCAAAAATGTTTATTTAAAAATTTAAAAGAATAGTTTATTGACAGAAAAAGACGAAATTAAAAATTCGTAAATAAATTTTTTAACGAAAAAATGTGGATTAAAATATCCATGGATTTTGATAACCTCCTAATGCGATAGGGAATTGTAAAAAAAATCATAAAGTCATCGTTTTTAGAATTACTGCCATCAAATTTATTAATTTCTACTGTTTGGGGATGTCTAGTTAAGGTTCTGATATTGAAGAGATTTTCCGGAGAATTTACATTCTCCATTCAGAAAAAAGTTTTAATCATAATTTAAGGAAAAAGAAGAGGGGAATGATGGATTTGTTCACGATTTATTTCTTGTTGAAGAATAATCTTACGAATAAGTGGATTTACGATAAAATATCAGCAGACATTTTTTGTAAAGAATTAAATTCTCCACAAAAAAGATCTTAAGAAGTTATTCCCTAGAATTCCGCGTTTATAAGATAATTAAATAATTAACAGAAATGAAATAACTTGATTTTCATCGATAATTTGTAAAATTTTTGAAAACGATTGGGAAGAAAGGAAGTTATCAAATTATTTGTAAACAGTTGTTGAGAATTTTCTATACATTGACAATTGCATTCTCTCCGTACTTCAACAATTTGTTTAATTCAATTGTAAAGGGGGGAAAAAAATGGAAATTTCAAGCGAAACTTTATTTCTCTTGAAAAAAAAGTGTTGACAAAAATTTCTGTCTAATCGATTTTCGTCGAATCAATTTTCTCTATTTGCTATTCCCGCTGAATTTTATCCCTTCACAATTGAATAAATATTGATAAGTATTAATTAACAACTGAAGCCAAAACCCCCAACCCCGAAATGAAAGTGACATTCATCAAACGTTTAATGTATTTTTCTAACATTCAGTTTCATCGGAATGAGATAGCGAGTACTTAACGTCAACACATATGAAAAATTAATAATTATGAAATAGGATTGCCCTCGAGATTTCGAACATTTCCCACAGGATTTTCCAAAAAGTGTTTCCTACAGGAATTGATTACATTGGAAAACTCCAAATTGACTTCGACCAAGTCATGTTGAGGTCGTGTAGAGGTAAAATGGCGGTCTTATGGGATAAAAATCTCGAAACAAATATCCTACTAAAAATTCCATAGACAAGATCTGTCTAGAATTCCATAGAATTTCTTCTACAAATTTTTCATACGTGAACTGATGAATTTTGAAATTCTAAAAATCGATAATAACAATTGTTAATGCCATTTCAACCATCACTGGCTTCAGTTGGGAGAGGAAAAGACCACAAGCCGTTATCTTCCAGAAAAAATAATGTGTAATGAAATGCGGAATTTATACTTCCTATTGATGTCAGTTCGTAGAGAGGAGTGGGGCAAAATGGAATGATTGTAGAATAACTAGATTTTGTTTGCGTTTATTTGAGGGTCAAAACCGCCTCAGGGCGTTTGGAGGAGGGTCGAAAAATCCTTCGGAACGTTTGAAATCCAGTGTCAAATGCTGTTAAAGTTTGTTATGCCCTTTAAACCACTTAACCCTCGAATAAACCACAATGAAGGTCAAACGACCCTCAGGTGTCACTTGGATTCAAGGGTGAACCGGTTCTAATCTTCTGAGGATTCGTCAAAGACCTCTAGAATTGAAGATCACACGACCCACGCAAATTTGGGGAGTCAAAGGATTTTAAGGGTCGTTTGACCCACAAAAATGTTGAGGGTCAACGAATTATAAGGGCCATTTAACCTTCAACTAAAAGACTAAACAAATGTTCTGTCAATCGTTTTTTCTAGTGTCTCCTAGTATCAACGGATGTTAAGGGCCATTTGACCCACAAAAATCCATTTAACCCTTAACTAAAAGACGAAACAAATATTGCGTTCAAGGGCCATTTGACCCATAAAAACGTCGAGGGTCAAAGGATTTTAAGGGCCATTTGACCCATAAAAAGTTGAGGGTCAAATGATTTGAAGGCTTGTTTGGCCCATGAAAACTTTGAGGGTCCAAGGATTTTAAGGGTCATTTAACCCACAAAAATATTGAGGGTCAACGAATTTTGAGGGTCAGTTAACCTTCAACCAAAAGACGAAACAAATATTCTGTCAATCGTCTCTTCTAGTGACTCGTTTTGTCCCAGTCTTCTCTCACTTCGCACTTTTAGCGTGTGAATCCTTCAAGTACAGAATTCATTATTCAATTACCATCGTCAAACATTACAGGAAAACTATTTCCCCGGTATCTTAATTATTTTTCATAAACTTTGGGATACGGAAATATTTCCAATTTTCATTTCTCGCTCAACATCGCTCACTTTTATAATTGAATAGACGCATAAATAATTCTATACATGAAGGATCGCAATATTATATGGACATTGAATTAACAAAATGCGAACTCAAGTGGTTAAGAAACAAATTTATAATACATTTTTTATGTTTTTAAGTATGAGACGAGGGAATCCTTCGCATTTATTACTCATGATTTTATTATTGATCAAAATAATTGAGATCTCAACGTTCAATGGAATGAATTGCAGTCACGCCACGACCGCTCAAGAAAATAAATATCGAACAATGTCAGAGATTTTTTTTTATTATTATTTACCATAAATAGAAAAGGGACTCAGGATTCGGAACAAATGGGTGAGTTCATTTGTCTTTCGGTATCTAGTTGAATGATTTGCGAAGATATTTACAATGACGTGCTATTATTTTAATCGACGAGTTGCATTGCAGAATTGGACATTTATTACGATTTCTTTTTTATCCCGAGAATAATGCATAATGAGATGTAAACCGAAGATGCAATTGGTTTTCGTGCATGATTACTCAACTGTTATTCAATCGCAATAATGCAATATGTTCATTGCAATGTATGGAATTTATTTGATTTTAACATTCATGGAATAAATCTGTTTTTCATAACATTGTCAATTTTGTTTTTCTTACAAAATATTTTTTCCTCATCTCCTTTTGTTTATTCCGCAGAGAGATTGAGACGAAGTACTGGAATCAGTCGCGAAGTTGGGAAAATATTGAGTTGTCAATTAATATTTTTGATGTTTTTTGCAGGTGAGAAAAAAAATCAAGGGAAAGTCAATTGTCAAATTCAATTTTTTGTAGTGGAAAAAAATTCTCTACAAAAAAAATATTGAGAAAACATTTAGAGATATTTAACAAAAAATGTGAGGATGATTGAGACAATTCCGAAAAATTCTAATGTCAATTTTTCAAGGGCCAAACTGTGCTCGAGGTCGTTTGACCCTCATTTTTGGAAATTATTAGAAGTAGTGAGACTTTTAAGGTTAAAGCCCTCTGACCTCCCTCCTTAAGGAGTATTTAAGCTCATTGACCCTCGAAACAGTTTGACCTTGGACTTTAGAGGTCATTGAAGGTCATTTCACTCTTAAAAGCCCGTACAGAAATTGTAATTTCAATTCTTCAAGGGTTACATAATCTGTGATCTCATCTGAATCAAAACTAAAAAAAAAAGAAATAGTTTTTATTTTCAATCGAAGGTCAAATAATCTGAGGGTCAAAAAATGTTTAAAAACACCTGCAGTTGAGGTGCAAAGGGCCCTTGAGCACACGGCCCTCAGCTAGATACCCGGAAAAATTCCAAATGTTTTCAATCGAAGGTCAAATAGAGTTCTAGGAGTAGTTAAACAAAAAAATTCTCCCTCAAATCCCCAGACATTCTCTCAATTCACCACTTCACAACTAAATAGATTGACATGTCTCCAATTTGTCCGGACGACAGTCTCGTGCCACTCACGGTGGTCTCAATCCAATCAATTCACCTCCTGTATCCAGGATTTTGATTGCCCCCAGATGCACCGCTCCCAGCATGACTGAGGAAGGCCAAGTGTCCTTTTGGGCATTTGTTGGCGTAATGTCCCTTCGTTCCGCATTTGTAACACGTCACCTCCTCCAGGGGCTTCTGGGGACCTCTCGGGGGTGGACCATTGTGCATGCTCATGTGGTAATTGTGCTGATGAGGACCACCACCTTCTAGCTCTTGTCTCACTTGTGCCTCGCGAACCTCAGCTGGCATTTTATTACAGTAAATCGCCTTGTGACCACTTTCGCCGCAAAAGTGACACGTTATCATCACCTTCTTTCCTTCCTTCGGCTGCATATCCTGGACTGCTGGCAACTCGAATCGTGGGCTGGAAGGAAGTCATTATCATCAGGAGGAAAAATTTATTTTGGGACAATTTTGTGAAATTTGTCGATTAATTTGGGAATTAGTGGGATTTAATGGAGACTTTCGCGTCAGTTTTTCGGGATTATCTAGGAATCTGCTGGGTTTACGAGAATGTGTGTTTAGATCTTTTTTGGAAATCAAAAGATTTCCTATAAAAAAGGTTTTATGACGTTTTCTTATAGATTCAACCGGTTCCGAGATAATGGCGTGTGAATAAGTCCTTTTCCGGTTTGTCCCAATAATTTTTGGTAATTATCTCGAGAGGATTTATCGATTTAGACGAAAAAGCGAGGGATATCCTCTTTATCTGATGACATGCCCATTACCTGAAGCAACTAATCACCAAGATAATGGAACATTCATGAAATTGTTTATAAATAGTTAATCTGGAAAATATATAACCAAGAAGATGATCGATTTTGATGATTTTTCACTCCATTTGTTGCTACGTATCTCGAAATCTATTGATTTTAGGGGAAAATGTATTGAAACCTTTTTTGTAGCTGAGAGAATTCTCTATATACAATTTCAGATTCAATTTTCTGCAAAAATCAATCGTTAACGAGATATCGCCACGTGAAAATTTGCCAATCAGTTTATCACAGTCTGTTGTAGATTATCTCAAAGCGAAATTCTTTGGATTAAAAAATCGGGAGATTTCATCTATTTCTGATAACATGAGAAAAATTATCAGCTTCTATCAGTTTATCGCAACAATGTCTGATAATTATGGCGAGAGGTATTCATTTGCGCTGAAATGTCTATTGATCGAAACGACTAGTTCCCAATACAACCAAAAATTGCTGATACTATTAATTTAGTTAGTAAATACTAACTAAATTAATTAACAACATGCGATGAAAAAAAAAGATCGATTTTGGATCACTTGCTCGTACTCTTCCTTGTTAATTATCTCGAAATCTATTGATTATAACACAAAATTTCTCTGGTTTTATATCTCTCTCATAATTATTCTCTTTTATCATTTTGAAAAATAATTATAAATAAATAAGCTCTCCTTTTTTCTCTTTTCTTTCAAACTGAATACCAAATCCAAAATTTTTCTCCCAATTTTCGTCCTTCATAATTTTGTTTTCACTAAACAAATTATTTAAAAAATCCCAATTATCAACAAAACAATTAATTTCAAGAATATTTATGGAATAGATTCACTAATTCCCAGAATAATCGAACAATCGTGAAAATGTTTGTACATAATTTGAGAGGAGATTGGACCTTTTGAAATTTTATAATAAAAATGCCAGTGGCCAAAGACCAAAGGTGAAAGAAAAACTCACTGCATGAATTTGCAATTGGGCCCATCAGGACAAAATCCAGCCAAATAAGCCATACAGAGGACACGCCTGACGTGCCTGTGACGACAGAGAGGACCATGCCTACAAAAGCCTCTGTCATACCAAGGACAATCGCGCACTTTTGTCTCGGGGTCTATGTGCAAAAACGGGCACTCCTTGTTATGACAGGCATCTGCAAGATAATTTCAAATTAAAATCGATGCGTTAAAATTTTTACTTCAATTGTGACTCTTCTCATTTTGTTTTGTTCGCATTTTTACTTTTTATTATTAGCATTTTCATTATTTTATGAAAGAAAAACATCTTTGTTTCACGATTAGGATTTTTGTGAAATAAAAAGAATTCGCTTGTGATATTGTAAACACCAAAAATCGACTTTTTTCCAATTAACCAATTTTTTTAATGATTTTTTTTTCGTAAAATAGTTCACTAACTGGTAAAACTTCAAAATCCTAATACCACAAAATTTTCAATATCTTCTGAACCAACGAAACGATTTCGGAAATTTTTATTGCATTTGAAGCTCCGATAAAAATACTTCGAAACAAAACAAAATCATCAAAATTCACTCTGCCAATTTTCAAATATCCTCTCTTAAAACCAGTCAAGTTTGTCTGTGAAAAGTCTAGAAAATTGAAGAACTTTCTAATTTTTTATGTCCCGACTTCTTAAATACTTTTAGCAATGAAATAATGATAATAGGGATTTTGAAAAGCTCGAGGGATGGAGACACTCACTGAACCTAGAGTAGAAGTAGCACTCTGGCATTTTCGTCATGTCGTACTCATGAAGAAATTCACACTGATCTCCCTTTTTACAGAGTCCTCGCAGCCAGTGCTTGCAGACGATTGTCCTGTCACCCCTGACATGTCTAAATGGGCAAGAGCCACCTTTGTTGCAGGCCCCACGAGGATAAAATTGACAAACAGCTGCTGTCGATTCTATAATTAAATTCATAATTAAAATTAGTTCTTCCATTTCAGGACCAGTTAATTAAAAAAAATAATTTCAATTGGTGCCACCTTCGCCAGGCGTTTACCATCTGATGCCAAAATTTTTTGCAACACCGAGCGAGCAAATAAATACTATTCACCGATATGATCATCACCACCGGAGCAATAAAAAATACATTTTCGTTTTTTACCAAAAACGAATTAGAATTTAATTTTATTTGGAGTCGTTGAATTTCTGGCGGAACAGTCTCGCTCGGCTCGTCCGTATCTCTCGATCAAATGATGACATTTAGACGAACTAGATCTCAGTTTGAACTCTAAACAAGTATCTTTGATATGAAAAAGAATCGTCCAATTTACCTCTGCCAATCTGAAGTTATCAAACATTGAAAATAATAAACTTTGTATCTTTTCCCTAAGGCCATCCTTAAAATCCCGAGTTTCTCCCCATTAAATCATAGAATTTCAATGATTCAGCGCTCATTAAACTCTGATTAAAAGTAGCTTTGAAATAACAAAAAATCGAAACTATAATGACCCTGAATTTAGCTTTAAAATTAAAAAAAAAAATCCCTTAAAATTACTATAACATTAGGAAAAATGAGCCAATTCGATTGAAGTTTGATTTGTTGGCTTCGTCATCGTTTTTTCAACAAGTAATCCTCATTAGTTTAATTATAAACCAATTCTACTCTATTTTATACAATGAAATACATTTTTCAAGTATTTTTTACATCAGATGCCAGTTAAACAATTCAAAATTCGCACTCCAACTATTTTAATTTAACAAAAAGTAAAAAAAAACGTGAGCAAGCACTGAAGTTCGCCTAGACTATCGAATTTGATAAATAAATAATGATTTTTTTCTCCGAGCCGAGGTCCAGGAGGAATGCATTAATTTTTTCAACCTTTAATTTATTTATAATCAGTCATTAGCTATACAATAGAGAAATAATTAAGTTTACCTTTCTACCATAAACTTATTTTTAATAACTACAATTTTTCCCTATAATTAATGTTTATGAACTCCTTTAGATTTAATTATGAGACTAGCATAATGAAGTGCACTTCGCGCGCTCGTAAATTGGTGGGCACAACTTCATTAAAATCGTTGCCGTTTCTTTTTTGGTCTTGTCAATTTCGTATGGACTTCCTCAGGGTTCAGAGGTTGCCTTCTTTATTGGAGTCTACAGAAAATAGGAGCTGAGAAAAAAGGCATAAAACGAAACTACCTTTTTCTGACCAATTCCAAGTAGCGTGCAAAGTATAAAATCCATTTTCTGGGGCCCCTAAATGCCTAAGATTATAAACAATTTTCTCAAGAATTGAATGCCGTTGGAATTCAAACGTCCACTCCTTTTAGTTTTCGAAATTTCGAGAAAAAACTGAAGCCATCTTCAAATTAATTTACAGAATTGTCGCTCTCCAGGCTAGGGAGGACTAAAAAAATCAAATACAAAATATTTCCAATCGTTTCGGGAACCTCAAACTCTCTAAATATTCAGAGAATTTCCTCAGGAATTCAATGCCGTTGAATTTGAATAGCTAACTCCTCTATTTTTTGAGAAATTTTTAAAAAACGAAAGTCCCGTCCAAATTAATTATTTTATTTTCGCACTCTTGGCTATTTTCCGGATAAAAAAAATATTTCCAATCCTTTCGAGAACCTCCAACTCTCTAAATATTCAGGGAATTTCCTCAGGAATCCAATGCCGTTGAATTTCAAACGCTAACTCCTCCATTTTCCGAGAGTTTTTTAAAAAACTAAAGTCCCCTCCGAATTAATTAATTTTATTTTCGCACTCTTGGCTATCCGGATCTAAAAAAACTATTTCCAATCGTTTCGAGAACCTCCAACTCTCTAAATATTCAGGGAATTTCCTCAGGAATCCAATGCCGTTGAATTTGAAACACTAACTCCTCTATTTTTCGAGAAATGTTTAAAAAACTAAAGTCCTCTCCGAATTAATTAACTTAATTTTCACTCCCCGGGCTATAAGGACCTAAAAAATATATTGTGAATCGTTTCGGTCGGCTCAGGCGCTCGAAACATGTGGGGAATTTCCTCAGGAATTCAATACCGTTGGATTGGAAGCACTAATTCCCACAGTTTTTGAGAAATCTTTGTAAAATCTGAAAGAACCTGAAAGTTACATTTATTATTGTAGTGAAAGAAAAACAAAAGGTCTGTCCGTGAGATTTGATTGAAAATAATCCAAACATTTTGATTACAACAAAAGGAATAAAAATATTAAAAATTATTGTTTGTGATAGAAAGCTAAATTCTATGATTTGTCTATTGTATAATTAAAAAATTCATTCCAAATAAATTGAACATTGAAAAAATATGTAAATTTGCCTCTCCCCAGATCAGCCAGATAGACTGCAACGCTCGATGAATATTTTCTTTTCTCTTCAATTAAAATAATTAGAGTGTAAATAAAAAAAATCACAACACTCAAGGCAACAAATTAAACCTACATCGAATCGGCCCTTTTTTCGTCAAGTTATACAAATTTTCAGGAATTTTTTCTCCATTTTATAGATAAATTCAGGCTCATGGAACTTCTTGTGTGATCTCAAGCAATTTTTTTATCGAGTTTAAGACTAAAAAATAGTTATAAATAATTCCAACAACAATGGAAACTCTAAAAAGCATCAAGAGCTTCATTCCAGGTCGTCAAATAAACATAAACATAACCTATAAACCGTCAACCTACTGTCCATGCCGGTGAACGGCAGCGGGAGAGCTCCATATTGCTCATCGAGTGCAATCTCAATGTCAAATTTGAGATGATCAACATTGGCCACTAGGTACTCCATCTTCGCCCATCAATCCTCCCAAAAACCAAACAACTTAAAAAAACAACACAAAACAACAATTCTAGTCTCCACAAGTCCGTTCTATTCTTCCGGATCGCGAACCACTCATGCTCCATGTGCACTCGATTATCCGGAGTGTCGATATTTTATCATTCGATAGTTAATATAGTCTGCGATCGTTGACGGCAATTTATCGATAGTTGACTGACCCTCGATATTCAATAATAGCTGACGTTCAATTTGTAAGGGCCAAAGGGGGTAACCATCAATGGGATCGACGGAGGGGAGCTTCTTGAGGGTTCAACGACTCTCCCATTTCTGAAGGTGAAGGTGTTGACTCTTACCTATTTGACTCCTCTCTTCCGGTTAACCCTAAAAATATTCAACCCTCACGGTGTGTTGACCCTGGAAGACATTTCAGCCTGCAAAATATTTTTACCCAAATCCAATCGATACCCCTCGCCCGATCCATCGACTCGATACCCATCGATACCCCTCCAATGGACGCCTCCCGTTGCCGTCGGGTCTCGCCATCTTTCCGCGGCTGCTCGCAACTCCCGTCGCTATACACACACGAAACACTCCTATAAAACAGGCAGGTGTCGACGTCCCTCCAGTAGTCACCCGCGGGTTCTTGTTGAGGGTAGTCAATTTGCCCTCTTCCTCCACATCTTCGAGATATTAATATTGAAATCAAGAAAATAACCGTCACAATTCCGCAAAAATTGCTCGACTCGTTTCACTCCGAGATTTTCCTGCTGCTCGACGTCCTCTCGCCGCGCCCCCCGGACACTCTGTCCCGTTATACGTACAGAGGAAATATTGAGACATTCCTGGGGGAGGAGGGGACTCTCGCTAGACTCCGGGTGAAGTTATAGTCGGAAATTGCACGAGAAGCCGGTGAGCAACGCCGACTTGTCGTGACTCACTGCAGCGAGTTCATGTGTGTCCGGTGCTGATACATCTGTTCTGTGGGGATTTCGTCAGGTGGAGAGGGCCTCGCCGGGTTTTCGAGGACTCCAGGACCTGTCCGTCGGCTTCTCCTGGTGAAGTTCAGTCAGAAACGAGAGGAATTACCGGATTATTTCGAGATACAGGTAGGTCTGGGACTCCATGAGGTGCGGGTTTTCGTGGTGATGTGATCCGGGTGGAGGAGGAGGGGGGCTCTGAGAGGTTTGAGGGGAATCATTGAGTATGTCTGTGAGAGGAGAGTGTGCGCAAGGTATTCACACGGTTTGGGCGTCGTGGAGGACGATATATTCGTGAACAAGTCCAGGGGGAGGGCTGATTTTTGAGGGGGTTCTCACATGTTGGGGATGGGGTTCTTGAGAGAATTGAGGAGTTTTTGGAGCAGGTTCAGGGGGTTTATTGTTTTCTTAAGGTGAGGGGACTGGCCGAAGAACTTGTGAGGTTTTTTTTTGCTCTGGTGAGGGCTTTCGAGGGGTTTAAAATTAGAGCTCGTTGGGAATCGGTTCATTGGAAGAATAAAAACAATTTTTTTATGAACAGACTTGAGTAAGAAGACAGTTGTTCAATTCGAAATCATTCGAGATCGGCAAAGAAAATGTTCTCGATTTTTTTTTTATTTGTGGGCTATTTTGTGAGGGAATCCTCAGCCCCTGGGGGAGGGCTTTTGAGAGAATTCGTTGAGGAGGGGCAGGAGCTTTCATTGGAGATGAGGGGTTTAGCAGACGCAAACTTTGAGAATTCTTTTTATTTTGGAGAGGGTTTTGAGGGGTCTAAAATTAGAGTGCATTTTGTGAAATCGGAGGGTTCGATCGCGGGGAATTGTTGGGTTGAGGGTCAGTAATTGTAAAGAGATAACAATTATTTTGGGGAATTCGACCGTCGGCTTAATTGGGAACAACTAGAGATCGGTAGACAAAAAGTTTACAATTTTCTTTTCAGTGGGAAAATATGTATGAATTTTTCGCCAGTGGATTTCCAGCTCTCGGGGATGGGGGGCTTGTGAGACAACTCGTGGAGGGCTAGGGGGGTTATTGGGAGGGAGGGGATTATAAACAAATTTTCAGAATTTTTTTTGTGTCAGTTCGAGAAGTAGACAAGTAAAGAGAACAATTACTTGGGGGAGAGGGTACGAGTTGTCATCAATTGGAATAACTCGAGATCGGCAGAGAAGAATTAATAATTTTTTTTTCAGGTTAACAATATTTTCCCGGCGCTCCAGATGAGACCTGATTCAACCTAATTGTGTCGTGTGAGTGGGAGTATTTGCAGATTTAGAGAATGATGTTGACCTGAAAAGTGGAACAATCGATTTAGAAGAGGGGGATGGGATGAATTGTTTTTAATCAGCGATAACTGGAGATTGGCAGACGGACATTCGAGGATTTTTCTTTCATTTTGAAGGGGGCTTTGGAGGGCTTTAAACTGAGACCTAGTTTGGCTGAGGAGGGGATTACCGGTTTGGGGCCGATTGATTGATTGGGAACAGTAAAAGAATTACAGGCGTGGGAGTCTTTTTTTAATTGGCAATGGATCGGGATTAGCCGAGGAAGAATCGTCAATTTTGTTGTTAATTCGAAGGGGTTAAAAGAGATTAACAGGCGGAACTTTCCCAATTTTTTCTGCATACTCAAAATATGTCGTCAGAGCTTATAATCAGCCCTGACGTAAGCAATTAAATTTAACAATGAAATATACATACAAATATAATATCAAAAACTCAAGGAAGAAAAATACTGATATAATCTGTTTTACAGCCTTTGCTACGAAAATAAATTCGCAATATCTCTGAGTGAAAATTTCATAATAATAATGATTCATAAAAATAATAGTCTCGATTATCTCGACACGTGAAGTGACTGTTGAACCTATTGTAAGAGAGAGAGAGAGAGGGAGGCACTTTCAGCAGACTCTAAGAGGAATTCAGTAGCGAAGTCGTAAACCGGTTTCGACGGATTTCGACGATCGATGATTTTCCGCGAATATCTCGGCACCTAAGAGAGATTAGAAAATTTTTGTTAAAACCTTTTTCATAGAACGAATTAAGAGCCACAATAAAGGTCATTATACACTTATCGCTATCTCTCTTAATTACGGAGATACTGCTGAAATTGAAAAAAAAAGACTCAAAAAATTGTAGGGTTGGAAGGAGTGAGCGAAACGAGCGAAATGTCCCTCTGAAGTGGGCGACAGGAATGAGCAGGGGATAAAGTTTTCCCAGTGATACTGATAATTTACTTAATAAACGTGTATAAATTTTTTTGCATTGCGTCGGCTTGGCTAGTGAGAATTGCCTCTCGTCATCGAGATTTTTGGATTGGCTATTTATCAGTCTTCAATATCTCAAAATCTAAGGGAGATATCAAGATTTTGGTTATAAACTTTTTTATAGAACGAATTAAGAGCTATAAAAAATGTTATTACGAAAATTTGGTATCTCTCTTAGTTTCTAAGATATCCCTAAACAAACGTGATGTGAGTGGCGAGGGGGCCAAGCCCCCCTCTGGGCAGCAACCAGTGTTTTTAATCAATATCTCGCAACCTACGAGAGATAGCGAAATTTTTCTTATGACCTTTTTTCTAGAGAAAATTGAGCGCTACAAGAAAGGTCTCATAATTTTTTCACTATCTCCGTTAGTTTCGGGTATATTTTGCGAAAACTCGAAGAATTGCATTCCACTTCCATACGAAGTTGAAACAGATTATGAAAATGCGTATCATCAAGTTTCGTCGATAGTCTGACGTGGATCCATAATTAAATTCACACATCATCCGATAGATTTCCACACGGATACGGTATTCCATCAACTATGTTCGAGTAATTATCCCTCAGTCATTCACACATGACGTCAAAAAGAGAAGTGGATTTTCGATGCGATAAGCATTATACATTATCTTTCCTATTTACTAATGTTATTCTGCGTATGGAAAACCGTTTTAGACGTTTCTAATCGTCCAACGAATTTATTATTGACTTTGTTCGAAGTTTCAGGCGTAGATTGGGATATCATATAAACGCGGATAAATTATAGTTTCATTCTAAAATAAATTCATTTTCCTAATTTATTGAGGAAAATTTATAAGCGTATAAATTATTAATGATTATCTGAAAAAATGTTAGCACAATTGTATTCGCGGGCTTGATATTTGAACAATTCAAACGACAAAATTCACTGAAATTATTGATCTCTTGTTTAATAAAATTAATAAACTCGTCAATTGTTTTGTTAATTTGTAACAATCACCTGAGAAAAATTCAATCTTAAAAATCATTTACACTAGTCCCTATGGATTAAAAATAATCAAATAATCAGATATTAATAATCAATTAATAACTTGACCTACTATTTTGTTTATTATTTTCGAACTAATGGGAATAAACAATTGAAATTCGTTGCTAAATAATTTTGATGGATATATTTCATTGATTAAAAAACATTCGTATTAACACGCCAATCGAAATGAATGACTTGATCAATTGATTAATTAATCGATGAGATGACAAATTAATCGATCAGTTGTGAGGATGGCATTAAAAAAAAATTGCAATCCCGTAGCCCAATAATTACTCTTCGTTCAACCGTAACTCTTAATTATGTTTCCGGAATGATATTACGAGTCGTCAGCATTTCGGCTCGGAAATTAATGGAAGTGAGCCTCAATAATCATTGAACAATCCGATTGCAATATTTGACTACTTTTCGAATTGCAATGGAAAAATTTTCCACTACCGACAATTCACGCCACTGACGACCGCTTTTTGAGGTGCATTGAAATGCTGGGAAGGCTGAATCGTAATTATTCATTGGGGGTCAATAACAAGCGTCTGTTTTTGAAGTAGGTCTGAATTTTATGCGGAAACGGGCATTTCTTTCGAGGGGATTACTACACAATATTATTATTAGTCAATAAAAAAAATTAAATGAATTCAATTCAACGTTTGGTAAGGTGTAACAAATCTCACCAGTACTTAGCATCACCCAGGGTTCATATGCGAGACGGAGGAGGAATTTACGATTGAAGGGACGAGAGAGATTGGGTTCAGAAGTGGTTTGAGGGCCAGGGGCTCCTTAAGGCCTTTTAAGGTTCAGAGTTGACTGGATTTAAGGGCCTAATTGATTAGAGTCCAGGGTCCCGGGACCAGATGAGAAGTTGCCGATGG
>JAPYZM010001357.1:0-19140 GCA_030522845.1 Psyttalia concolor
CATCACATCTTTCATGTTTTCCTGCGTGTGTAATTCCCTAAGAAAAAAACATGAAGAAAACTGTAAAATCTGGGGAATCTAGGGAAAAATTGCAAAAAACCTCGTGATGACGGGCCTTAGACTCGCAGTGAAGTAAATGATAATTTTTGGGGGTGTCCATTTTGCCCCGCCCTCCCCTATTAGCCATCCCCAAACAAGAAAGAAGAAAACAATACCCCAAGACTTACTTTGCTTTCGCATGTGTCAGTATGTGTGACTTGAGATTGGTAGACTGTGCAAATTTCTTGCTGCATCCATCGAACGGACACACGTACGGCCTGTCCCCCGTGTGAATCCTGACGTGGGTCCTTAAGTTAAAATCAAGGCTGAATCTCTTGCCGCATCCCTCGAAAGTGCACTGGAATGGCTTCTCTCCCGTGTGCACCAGTTGATGCCTCTTGAGTTTTGAACTCTCGACAAAGGCCTTACCACACTCAGCGCACACATGCACCCTCGGCCCATGTGTATGCAAGTGTTTTCTCATTGCACTATTATCCCGAAACATCTTGGTACAGCCTTTGTGTGGACATGCGATAGTGCGCTCAACGCCGTCAATAGCCGGCGGTTTGCGCACTTTCAATTTGTGCCCGGGTCTCGCAAATTCTGCCAATTGTTTGGGATCGGAGAGATCTAAGCCCGGCATACCATCGGACACCGAACTCCCCGAGTGATTGAATTTTGTCGACGACTTTCCTGTCATGTACTCGGTGTAATCTGGATCGGGCTCGGGATTTGAGCCCTCATCTGGAACATCCACCAGGTGAGACGCTAATAGGACACTCCCTTTAACAGCAACAAACAAGCAAACCCAAACAAAAGCTATGGCATTGCTCATTTATACGTCGTTAGATGGTTTTTATTTTATCTCTCGTTTTATTTTTTTGTGATTATGCAGTTTTTACGCGGGGAAACTAGCCAATCGACTAGATTATATTTTTGGCAGTTATCATTGATAGATTGACAATGGTATCCATTTTGGAATTGTGTCTAATAATTTATTTTAGGGCTTTATTTTCATCCTTTGCTAAAATCCATATTTTTTTATTTTCGTTGAATTTATTCTGATATTTTTAGCATTAGTACGGATTTTTAATAGTCACCTTGGATCAAGAGTTCGTTTAATGAAGAGTAAGTATGTGTAACAGTTTTCAATTCTCAATATTTCCACGAAAAATGATACGATTCGAACAAATCAGGACTCATTTTGAAGTTTGAGAAAAAAATCCTTGAACATGACAGAAGAAATGCAAAATTTTATTTTAACATTCTGATAATTTCCATAGTTATTATCGATCTATTGATAATGATGGATATTTTTATGCTTGTGGTATTTCCCAGGGGAAGCCGCGTATTTAACCGATTTTTAGTTTCCCTAATTTTTATTGCAAATGACAGAGACAATCATAAAATATGAACAAATGATACATTTGAGTCAGTGTATACGTGTGTATAATTTGTTTACAGTCTCATTTTCCTTTACGTAGGAAAAATTGAGAAAAGGGAAGACACTTGATGAACTTTAGGAGATATTTGTCCATTATCATTGGTTTATTGATAATTATGACTGTCAACATCATTATTGATGACTTTTTAAGATCCCAGAAAATTCTGGTTCCAGCTTTTCTTCAGCTGCAAATCCGAGGAATTTGTTACCCAAAGAGGAATGGAAAATGATAGAAAAATTATCCATTGGCTTTGACCGTTAAGTGCAATCATTGAAATCTTTATTGTATTATTTTTCCGGGTATGATTGCTCGAAAGAAAAAAAGAAATGAATGTCTACATTAATTCTAATCTACTCAATGCTGATAATACGATTATTATGAACTCTTTTTGAAATACACGAGATATCCAACCAATTTTTCTTTGATGTCAATTGATAAAACGTCTGGAAATTAGAATATTTCTACTGCTGATTTGAGTCATTAAATTATCATCCCAATTAGGTTTCCATTCTCTTCATGAATAAATAATGGAAAAGCCGAGTTTCGCTATTCGCCCCCCATAATTTCTCTCTTAGCAACCGCTCACTACTTGATCCTATTGAGAAATCGGCAATCATCATAAAACGGCAGCGATAAAGCCGACATTTTTTGGATTTACATTTCAAGAAGAACAAAACAGCTCATAACTGCAACTCGATTTATGCCAGTCAGTTTAATAAAGATAAAATCAATATTATTGATTATTTATGAACTGGGCGAGATAATTATCCGATTACTCTGGAATATTGAATGAATATAAAATTAAAAATTGAAAATTTAACTTTTATCATCCATTTCAGTTGCGAAAACATTATCATCCGGTAGTTGAAATTTCCCTTTCCCTCGCGACTAAAAATAATATAAAAATTCCCAAAAATTCCCTCCTAAAATTCGCCGATTATGAAACTACAGCAGTAAATCCGACATTTTTGAAAATTCACACTCCAAGAGGAACAAAACACTTCGTAACTGCAACTCGATTTATTCCGATCGTTTTACCAATGATAACATCAAAATTATTGATTGTTTATTAACTTCCCGAGATGATTAACCAGTTTTTCACAAATTTAGAGTAAATGTAAAATTGAAAATGAAAATGAATATTTAAATTATTGAATAATCATTATGCAATATTTATACTCAAAATTTTTCCTCACGACTACAACAAAATATATGAACATCCGAGGTTCCCAATTATCTTCACAACAACAATGACCTCCAATCACGAACAACATTTGAACCAAAAATAGGCGCGCCGCAGTGCATTGTGGCCTGCAAAATGGCGGAGCTCTAATCCCAAATCTAACGATTCCCATCCGAAAATTTCCAGACATTGTCAACTTCCCTGAAAACGGCCGTCCCTAAAAAATCCTATCAAAAAATCCTTATTCTCAAAAAAAAAAATTCCCCCTTGCCCAAGAAACCCTCGAGACGAACCCCAACATCACAACTCCCCCCAAAAATGTCATCTGCCTCCCCATGTCCTATTAAATGGCGGCCGGACAAAGGCCGCCATTATTCCCAGTTGCAAGATCGCTAAAAAGAAGCCATTTTCAAAATATGGCTGCCCCCTGACATCGTAATGGCGTTGCTACGATCAAAACAAACAACAGATACTGTCAATGGAGTCCACCGGTATTTTTCATAATCAAAAAATCCATCCCCTAAATATCATTCCTAGCCATATTTCACGCATTTCTACGAGCTCGAATACGTTGTTATCGATTGGATTCAACCGGAAGTGCGTAGTCGCCGTTGGTGTATCCAAGTGGCATCGTAACGAACGTGTAAGTGGAATAACTCGAGGGAGAAAAAAAATAGTCAAGACTCGGAGGGCCGAGAAAATAGTGGCAAATGCCCTAAATGACGTCGGAAAAATTCATTGAAATGCTTGGACTCACCGTCATCCGTTCCCGATGCCCACATTGTCACCGAAAATTCACCCTCGAGTGTCTTGATCTGCACTTGCTTCTGCTCCCACTTTCTCGCTTTGGTTTCAGTTCCCATTTCTCCAAATATCGTGTGATCGGGACCTCGAAATCGTGAATTACCTCCTTTTCTGGTCTTTTTTGTGGCTTTACGCGATGGACCTGGACTCGATTCAACATAAATATCGTTGTCTGGCACTGGTATTTGATCGTAAACGCTCAGAGGATCACCACCAACAATTTCCTCCTGCGTTTGTAGTATGATTTCCTCACGTCCGGGCTCAGGGAGTGGTTGAAGCGATATTATTGGCTGGCCGTCTTCACCCTCAATTGTTGTTTCAACAGTTTCACACGGTATTTCCACTGGAATCGACTCAATCTCTACCTCCTGGATGTCCGGTTGTATTTCAACTTCAGTTATTATGTCTGAGGACGCCATATTAATCTCGCCTGACGCCATGTTACTAATCAAAATGGCCTTCTGCTGCGGACGGGGGCCGCAAGACGCACCACTGGACTTGGGGGGACAGCGTTGCCAGACGCGAGGTGGCGGCTGGCGCGGGAGGGACATGTCATTCAACACGGCATTCAAAAATTATTTATTTATTTATGTAATCTCAACAACTTTCGACCACTAGAAAATTTCCCACCATCTTTTCCGTATCTCAATTACTTCAGGCTTTGCAGATTGTTTGGAGGAGTTTTCATTCATTCGTGGGGCAATCTTAAAATTAAGGATTTGTTAAGGGAGTACAATAATAAAGTTGTCAAATTTAACCAGTCACTGCTAGTACACAGTCTCCAGCTAGGGGATGTTACAGATGTTAGCTCAGAGATACCCTTTTTTTCCACCTGAACCTATCTCGGTGGGCTACCTTGATGAATTTCATCCAAAATTATAATGTTTTTGCAGAGATTATAATCTCTGGTTTTCGAGACAAAGCTATTTTGTCACTAAAAATTTGCTTATGAATTTCTGTCGAGGCTATTGCGATCAATTTTCTTTATTGCTCCATTGATTAACTTTCCGGGGAAAAAATTGCTCTGCTTAGATTTTTAATTAGTCGAGACAAAGAAAGTGTAATTAATTCAAAGACTGAGTTTGAAATTGATTTTTTAAAAGTTGTGGCAGCAGCTCTCATTTGTTCGGACAGTCCGGCAACGCTGGCCACCCTCTTCTCGAGGTGTCCTGAGAGGAAAAGAGAGGAAGCGACAGTGGCGCAGTCTCTATTCAGTGGATAAAACAGAGGGAAATATCAGACGCATATTCCATACACTCGTGTGGCCCCTTTTTGTGTGGTTTGTCGTTGGCAGTTTACAAAGAGAATAAATCATTAACGTTTGTTGTTACGTTGATGTTGTAAACAATAACATTAGATACGGGCTTCGGAGGGTTTGGATATCTCGAGGAGTCGGAGGCTCAATAAGGGCAGGTGTCACTTGCACCACATTGTGCAATCCATCCACGAGAGATTCAATTTTTGGAGGTAAATGGTTTTTTTATATTGCTAATTGTTTAATGCGAGATAGCATCAATGATTTAGGGATTATCGATAGTACTGGACCTGAAGGCCTGTCTAAACCCCCATTTATGGGGGTTTTACAATTGTTTTGACCGATTGCCATTGTAATTTCGTGAAATGTTTTGGACTGTGGTTCCTGGAATAATCGTTGTTATTCAAAATTATTCGTTATTCTTGTAGTAATTGAGAGGGTAACGGCAGGAATAAGTGCGTGGAGGGTGGCGAAAAGCAGAAGATGATGAATTGTATATTTATATTGAAAATTTGTAGGTTTTACAGTCAATTTTTATTGTAGATTCCGCTGAGGTTAACATCGTGATCGAGGAGGGTGCAAGTGGACTGTCATCATGTTTGGCAATACGGGTAACACCTCTTTTGGTGAGTATTTCAGCATCTCTTTTATCGGAAAAGGTGCTACAGTCAAATTTTTTTGAGGGGGGTAATTATTTTTTTTTACATATTGAATAAATTCTCCATTTTTATAATTACAAAACCAAAATTCCAGATTATATGGAAAAAAGACTATTTTAAATAAAAATCCTTGAGTATTTTTATCACTTTGACTTTTCATAAAAATAAATAAAATAAAACTGAAATTGTAAGATTGCTTGACCATAATTTGACTCTAGAAAATCGTTTTTGAATGAAGCAATTGTTAAATTAAAGTAAAATGCGTTGAGTATTTTTGTGAAGTTGAATGTTCGTTAAAGAACAAAATGAAAATAAAACTGAAATGAGAAAAATCATTTGGAGATAATGTGGCTATAGTAAATCGTTTTCGGGGAAAATCGTTGTTAGCAAACAATTGTAACATTTTCTTAGAGTTTATGTCGAGGTGAGCCTGCACTTTAAAACAATCTCTTGCTCTCTAGGAGGTTTCAACACAGCAACTCAGAGCAGTCCCTTCGGGCAATCGAGTTTCGGAAAGCCGATATCAACGACGACAGGCTTCGGTGCAACAGCAACGCCAGTTTTTGGTGCCAACAACACGTCTTCCCTGTTCAGCGCGAAGCCAGCCGGAGCAACGACGGGCGGCCTCTTCGGGACTACAGCTGCAGCTCCAGCATTTGGCCAGCCAGCGACCACCCAGTCGTCGTTTGGGGGCTTTGGCACCAACACCGCCAACACCAGCCTCTTCGGAACCCAGCAGAATGCCAATTCCAGTATCTTCGGTACCAGTTCTACAACGTCAGCCTTCGGACAGACGCAGAAACCCGCGGGCTTTGGATTCCAGGGGCCAGGAACATCTCTATTCGGACAGGCCCAGCAGCCAGTCCAGCAGACAACTCCTTTTGGACAGATGAATAATACAGCCAATACCAGCCTTTTTGGGAACCCAGGGGGCTTCAGGGCTGGTACTACTGGCACTGGCATCACTGGGACTGGAATGGTTAGTTAATATCTACTACATTATCATTTTATTTATTTTCATTCAATGCTGTAATAACGTGATAGTTTCATTTTGTATTTTTCCTTCCAAGTCAAAGCGCTTACACCAATCTATTTATTAAATTATTATTTTCCAAATTATATCACGCCTGCAGAAGTCAACTCTGAGGGTATCTGTGGGCACTATTTCATTAAAATCAAATTAAATTACTATTTAGAAGAGATTCGCCCGAATAAATATCATTTGGGATATTATTCCAGGTTCACAAAATGCCCTTTATTAAGATTGACTTTGAAATTGAAATAATAGAAATTATTGGCAAATTGTCTCTCTACGAGTCAACGAGAAAGTTTACAAACTGAAGAATTTTTTTTTTACTCTGACATTAAAAATGATAAGTTATGTGTAAGTCCCCTGCTGTAAACAATTTTAATCGCTATTCAAGATGAACTATGGAAATAATTCTTGACCAAGTCACAGCAAGGTTCTCAGCACTCCAAGGTGAAATTTTCTACCAATCGATTTACTAAAAAGCAAAATCTTCACAGGTTAAATTCAGCCTGGTGACGGGAACTGATACAATGGTGAAGAACGGAGCAACACAGAATATCTCAACCCGTCACCACTGCATAATGGTGATGAAGGAGTACGAGAATAAATCCCTGGAGGAGCTACGCCTGGAGGATTACACAGCAGGGCTGAAAGGCCCAGCCCAACCAGGTCAGACAACCAGTCTCTTCGGCGCCCCCACCCAGACCTCGCCCTTCGGCAATACTGGCGCCATTACCAGCACAGGAACCACAGGCTTTGGCTCCATGGCCAGTGGCTTTGGCACAACCAACCAGTCCACCACCTCTGGAGGTCTCTTCGGTAAATCAGTTCCAGGTTTTGGTACACCAGCTACAACAACAAGTGCCTTCGCCTTTAACAACTCAACGACCTCCTCCGGCCTCTTTGGCACTAATACCCAGGCTAAGCCCTTCGCAGCTGCCCCAACAACCTTATTCTCCAATACCGGTACAAATCAGCCAGCTACAGCATTTGGAACCCTCAACACCTCCCAGAGCACGAGTTTTGGTAGCTTTGGAACCCCCCAGCAGACCCAGAGTTTGGGACTGTTCAATCAGAACAAGCCAGCCTTCATAACTCCAGCAACATCAAATACGGGCTTTGGATTTGGCCAAACAACGCCAGCCAGTACCACCAACACTCTCTTTGGTAAACCCATGGGAACTGGTTTTGGAACTACAACCACTGGATTTGGGACCACTCCAGCGCCAGCTTTTGGAACAACTCCAGGATTTGGAACCACCTCCAACACCAACAGCTCTCTCTTCAACACTCCCTTCAAGCCGGCCACCCAGACCAGTGGATTCTCCTTCGGAACTACACCGGCAGTAACTTCAGCACTTGGGACTAATACAGGTCTTACCCTGGGAGGGACGTCGTCTCTCTTCGGGCAAAACAAGCCTGGAGGGCTGTTTGGAAATTCCTCGACCACATCCACCTTCAACAATCTTGGAACCTTTGGCAATACTGGTGGCTTCGGCACAACTGGCACCACAAACACTGGACTTGGCATGAATCTCCTTGGAGGAATGAGCAATCCTATTCAGCAGCATTCGACCTCTGTTCCTGTGCATCAACAGATACTGGCACTGGTGTCAGCACCTTTTGGCGACTCTCCTCTGCTTAAAAACCTTCTGCCAGCCTCCGGCAAGGCAGCTGAAATCCTGAAGCCATCGAGTGCTCCACCTGGAAAGAACATACACAATTCCCAGTTCAAAGTGTCCACTTCGAATTCACCTAAGGTGAAGGCAAGAGTTGTCACGCCGGCACAATTATCAAAGAAATCATTGTTCGAGGGTCTGGAGGAGGAGGATCCAACTCTGCTGGAGGCATTCCAACCGAGATCCAACGCCAAACGATTGGTTCTTCGTCCAAAGCCTCTGGTAAACACTTCAACGGCTTCGGAGGAGAATGCAAGTCCAAGGAATGAGACTAGTCAGCTTGAGAGTCAGGATACTTCTGTTGATGAACCTGTGGACAAGGAGAACTATCAGAGCCCGAGTAACGAACGACGATCGTCGTCTACTTCTTGGCTGAGGAAAAAGACTCTTACGCGGAATATGAAGATCCCCGAGGAGGAGTTCGATGGACAGAAGTCGCCCTTCAACTCCTCTGACAATCATGAAGAACCTCTGGAGAACACCGTCTCAGAATTTCGAAGCAACGAGAATCATCTGCAGGGAAAGTGTCGAGCATCCCCACCTGCCAATGTCAGCCTCAATTGTTCACAGGGGGACAAGAGTGCAGGGGACACTGCTGGCTTCAGCGATTCCACTCGAGATCTGGACGATAGTGCTTTATCATTGTTCCAGGGTGAATGCTCAGAATCCAATGCAGCTAAAGTGACTCTGCGTCGGGCTGGATACTACACAATTCCCCCAGTGGATCAGCTTGAGGAGTTTGTTGCAGGGGAGAGCTGTATCGTCCCCAACTTTACGATTGGACGAAAGGGCTATGGGAACGTCTACTTCCCTGACTCCTTCGATATTTATGGCCTGAACCTCGACGATATCGTTTACTTTCGTCATAAGGAGGTTGTCATTTATCCTGATGATGATAAAAAGCCACCAGTGGGCCAGGGACTCAACAGGAGAGCTCAGGTCACTCTCGACAGGGTCTGGCCACAGGACAAGAGTCTCCATGAACCCATCACCGATCCCCACAGACTCATCTCCATGAATTACGAAGCTAAATTGAGAAAAGTCTCTGAGAAGCACGACATGCGATTCTTGGAGTATCGACCGGAGACTGGCTCGTGGGTCTTCAAGGTCGATCATTTCTCAAAGTATGGACTAAGTGATTCTGACGATGAGGATGATATGGCTGATAATCAGAACATTAAAAAACTGAAGAGTGCTCTAACAATTCAGAATGTTCTGGTGCCTAATAGAGCTGGTGTGAACAAGAAATCTCCAAGTGGCTTGAAGCAGGTGCAGCTGGTGGGCAGTCAGGGCAAGGTTCAGGGGTTTGGCGATGTTATGGAGATTGGAGAGGGGCAGGAAGAGGATGAGGAAGTGATCAGGTCTCCTATTCAAGGAGAGAACAGGGAGAAACAGTCGGCCCTAAGTCCAACGTCGATTTATGCTAGACTAGCTGGCACTGACAGCCACAAACTGCAGCTGATGAAGGCCAGCTTCTTCGATGCTGGAACTGAACCTGACTCTTACAATTACACCCCAGAACCCATGTACAAGCCCTCTGATGATGGCAAGAAGGAGCAGATCGATACCTTCACTGCCAAAGTATCTAATTTTGGGCATCAGGAGACTTTATCCTTCTCCAAATCAATATCCAACGATTCATTTTATGTCGAAAAAACGAAGCCCCAAACTGAGAAGTCCGAGACCTTGACCAAGGTCTTCCCGCCACCAGTAGTGAACCCTACGACGATCGTCCTGAAGTTCAGGTGTGAAGTTATCCCTCTCAAGGAGACAATCAGCAGTAGACTGAGATTCCAATGCATCAGTGACATTGGAATCCAAATGGGAAGGAAATTCAAGCCCTGCTGGGGGCCAGGATTGACCCTCATATCATTGAGCAGCCAGGAGCAGGCGTCAGTGGTGCCACTGCAGAATAAATTCAGCCAGATCGAGAGTTACATGTCTGGGAGATTGATGGACGATCACACCTCAACGAGAATTGTTCAAAGACTTCAGATCCTTGGAGGACCTAGGGCAGACGCTGATTACATAAATATGTTTAAAGGAACCATTGAGGGTCATCTCTTGATCCAGCTAAATAACTCAGTAATAGGACAGGAGGGCAATTGTCCCTGGATTCGTGCTGGCAGTGGGAAGTCAGGACTGAATGCTCTCCATCATCACTGTAATCTTGCTCAAGATCTTGCAGACCAGTCAAACGATCATCAAGCAGCCTATGCCAATGAGGTCTGGCAGTTATGTGTTGCTCTCTGGGGGACGCTCCCCACCAGACAATCGATGGATTTGGACTCAAACCCTGAAATTCACGAGAATGTTATGAACCGACGGGAGGCTTTTGGGGACTGGCTGAAGGAAGTTGTGGAGGCCTCTGTCAAGAACGATATGTCAGCGATGATAGACGAGAGTGAGTCCATCCTCTCCCTGCTCTCTGCTAATAAACTCGAAGAGGCCTGCGAGATGGCCAGGGAATCTGGGGACTACTGTCTCGCTCTACTGATATCCCAACTGGGAGGTGCATCCTCGGTGAAGGAGCTCATTAAGCAGACGATAGCCCTCTGGCAAGCCACTGATATGCTGCCCAATATCTCCCTGGAACGTTTGAAGATCTACATGCTAGCCGCTGGAACCCATCTCATCATGTTCAACCAGGAAACGATAAACGTGTGTGAGAAATTGGACTGGAAAAGAGCTCTGGCCATTCACCTCTGGTACCTGAGCTCTCCCACAGCTTCAATAACAGACGTTCTGGAGTTGTTCGAGGAATCGTTCAATCCCTCATCCAACAATCAGATCTACGCAGCCCCACCTCTGCCTGAGTACAAAGAAGAGGAGTTCGAGGCTGAAGTTGTTGGCAAGAAGACTTACGATCTGTGCTATCACCTGATCAAACTCTACTGCACGGGAAATCACTCTCTAGAGGAGCTGCTCAATCCTCTGACCCACACATCTGATCCTCTGGACTACAGGCTCAGCTGGCTTCTTCAACAAGTCATCGTTGGATTAGGCTACTCACATTTGTCTGATCATGTTGCTACTATGACTCATACTAATCTAGCTGCTCAGCTGGAGGCGCATGATCTCTGGCACTGGGCGATTTTTGTGGATCTGCATTTGAATGATACAGGGATCAGGAAAAAAGCTGTTTCGGATCTGCTATCTCGCCATGTTCAGATTGATGAGGACCCAGAGTACATCGAGAGGGAGGGCTTCCTCGTGGAGCAACTGGAGATTCCTTCTGTTTGGATTAATGAGGCGAAGGCTGTCAAGGCTCTTGCTGTCAAGAGGTATGGCGAGGCTGCTTGGTATCTCCTTCAGGCCCAGCAATGGAACCGCGCCCATGAGATCATCATCCAGCATTTGGCTGCCGATGCTGTTATCAATGAGAATTATGAGTACCTCAGATCTCTCCTGCAGCCTCTGGTGCCACCAGAGTGTCACCATCTTGTTAATGGCTGGAGCCACCAGGGACAACTCCTCTGGGATTATATGGAGATTGCTGGAGAGATCGAGAGGTTCGTCAAAGCGAAGGATCTGGGGAAGATTGGATATCAACTGGAGATGCTGCAGCCGCAATTGAGCTCGCTGTGCACCAAGATCAATCTATTTCCTTGCACCACTGCTAAGCTCACCCTATGTCAGGCAGAAATCGCTAAGAGGACTCTTCATCTTGCTAGGAGTTTGCTGATGATGCAAACAAGTGAGGATCGATCAACCACGAAAGTTCTTGTGCACTTGGTTTCACAGCTCCCACTTCCTGAGGATTATGCACAGCAGGAGCTGAGACCCCTGATTAATATGTGTGTTAATGAAATTGTTGGACATTGAGAGGATTGTATGATTCTGAGGGATTGAAATTGATTTTGATTTTGGAGGATATCTCGAGATTGTCGGAGTAAAAAGTGCAGATATCAATGTTGAAGGTTTGACTTTTATTCTCCTGCATTCAATAGTTCTTCAACTATTCGAGATTTTCTCACTTTTTACATAGATCTTTTTGAAATTGAGCCGATAACTCTGAATTAAAATTAATTACATGGGAGAGTCCATACTTTTTTTTTTATGTTAATAATGAACAGAGTGACAGCTCATGTAAATATTGATGAGTGGGGATAATTATTTTCATTTTCTACTGGTGACACACTGAGAGCGTCTGGCAAGAGGACATTTGATAAATCTAGGCAATACATAATTTTTCTTTCTACTAGAATTAATCTTTCGATTTGTATTTTTTGTCGTTGTAATTAAGCCTGAATAAACCAGAATGATTAATACAGAATAAATAATAAATGGTAAAATCTATTGTTTCATAATTTCATATGCATGTCCCGTACTTTATCTATAATGATTTTAATTATTTATTTGAATTTGAGAAGAAAGCAAATCGAATCGGCAACAAACCCATTCTTTATTAATTCCAAGTGTCTACATATATTTGGATGTATCATAAAGATACAGTAATCATCATCACATTTATATACCTATATTATACACCATTTATAAAAGAAAAACAAAAATTCAAAATCTAGTATATTCTCTCTTACAAAATTACGAGCCGTGAAAAAATTTGTAAAAAAAAATTAATCTTTGATACGATGTGTGGCCTCCCCAGTACTAGCATCAATGATCACCTTCTCCTGAAGGCCCCTGCCCTTCTTAGCAACAGGCGCTTTACATACGACATCAAGGATGGGTAGAAACTTGCCCTCCGACGATTCTGAAAAAAGTAATTTATTCTCCTTTCCCATGTTATCATTTCCCTCGATATACTTCTCCATCCTGAGAGTCAGCATTTCCACGATTAAAAATCCCTCCGGCTTGTACATCCTCGTGAAATGGAGTCTGATATGTTCATTAAGATTCTCATCCTTCCTGGGAACATAATTACAATGAGGACAGGGCGGCGTGAGTCTCTCGATGCCATGTCGCCTCTTGTGCGCATCAATGGCAGTTTGATCATCAGTGGAGAAAGGACACTCGAGACACTTCAGAGCATTGTCATTGGTTTCGGTCGATCTGGAAGAGGCCTTCCTCTGTATCAGCATCATCGTTTGCTTATCCTGATTTGACACTGGGGACACCTCCTCTCCTGGCCCTATCTGGATTGCCTCCCTATTTCCGGATCCTGTGGTCGACTTTCTCCTAGACTTCACAACACTCTGCTCCTCATCCTCACAGCGCTCATTATCCATCTCCATCCGCCTCCTCGAGGCTTGGGTCGCAGCATTGACATGATGTTTCCTCACGTGCTGAACATAATTGGCATAATACTTGACAGCATAATCACACTTCTCACACCCGTACTTCTGCTTGGATCCATGAAGAGACAAGTGAATTCTGTACTGCTCTCTCTTCTCAAAGGCCGACGGACATTTATGGCACTTGTACTTTTTCTCCCTGAACTTGCCATGTCTCACCGAGCTTGGGTACACGAAATTAGGATTTCCAGGGGTGTCCACTCGCTGTTCAGGTGCCTCTATCCGACTCTGATCCTGCGAGCTCTCCTGAATCTGCTCTGTAGGCTCTGGCTGCCTCCTGTGCACCACCTGATGCTTCATCAGGTTCTGCGCTGTCTTCGAAGAGTAATCGCACTCCTCGCACTTGAATCTATTGTTGGAACCGTGCAGCGTCATGTGATACTCCAACGCATCGAGCTTGAAGTATCTCGCTGGACACTTGGTGCACGTGAACACCTGATTTTTCTCAGAAGTGTACTCCTGTGCCGGGATCTGCTGCCTGGCACTGGCCACTTCCACGACAATCCAAGCAAATTGTCTTCCATCATTTTCCTGGCTATTCACTGCAACGCAAGCAGTCAATGGCGGAGGAAACCTCTGAGAGTTGCCGTACAACGACGCGAGGTACCTAGTTCAACAATAAATAATCATTCAATAAAATAGAAGGACAATTGAGGGGAACTATCTAATTCAGGAACTACAGAATTCAATTCATATCTAGCAATTCAGTCCAGCCATCAGGGAAAACCTCCAAGTGAATTGTAGTGGATAGTCTACCAATTAACGTACTTTAACGTTCTATTCCAATTTTTCAGAAAAAATTTCTTGTAAAATTTATGATGAAAATAATCCCGGATCCAACCCTACATTTTTCATATACCATCCAATGGTTTTTGTGGCGTCACAACAATGTGAACATTATAAATTCCGTTCTTGTAGAGCAGAAATCATACCCATCCATTTTCTATGATCTGAACATTTAATGAATTTCACCTGAAAGTCAGGGAAAAATGCGATTTTCGTTGAACCTTCCTAGAGGACTCGGTGAAATTCAATTAGAATAATAATCTATTAACGTACCTAGTCCTCTCCTGATAGTCACTGGAATGGGCCTTCTGATGAGCCAGAAGATGAGCAGGTTGTCTGGCAGCATAGGAACACCACTCACAAGTGTAAGCCAACGAAGTGGAGTGATAACGAAGATGAATTCTGAGTTCTTTCTCACAGAGGAACCTCGCAGGACACTTGCCACAATTGTGAACCAGTCTAGAGTCCCTCAGGTCGGGTTCAGCTCCCAGTGTCGGGGTCTTGGCTAGTCCCAGGATGCTCTTAAGGTCGTCCAACTGTTGGGCATCAGTTCTGTTGTCAGCGACGAGACAGTGAACTGTTCCCAGAGAACCCAGATGCATCGCCGCATGGAACTCCATAACGTCTTTCTGGGTGCAAGTGAAACTGCAATCTGGACAGGCAATGAGAACTCCTGGGCCACTGTCATCGCTCGTGTGCATTATCTCATGATCCCTGACCTCGGCTCGTCTGGAGGAGACGTACGGGCAGTGACGACACTTGAGCATTTTGGCGAAGGTCCCGTCTGGCCGCGAGACCCAGACCATTGGAGTGTCTGGGAGGGATCTAGTGTCCAGCAGCATTGGGGGAGCTTGCTCCTGGGACACATCTGGCTGGGGTTTTGGCTTTGGATCATGCACTGCTGATAACTCCTCACCATGCAAACGTGCGTGCTCTAGCAATTCTGCTTTTGTGCTGACGTAGTAAGGGCAGAGGTAGCATTTGAAGATGGCCTCCAGGTTCGGCCGGTGGTGCACCTTGTGGAGGGCAAGAGATTCCTGATCGGAGGCTGTCAGGAATTTTGTGGACGTTAGAAAAGTAAAATACCAAGAGGAATAAATATTCAGGTGACCTAGTACATTAGAGACAATCTTGTTTTTTTAATTTAAGAAAATATGTGAAGAGCGTCTCTAATTAATTGATTTTTAACTCATTGGAGATTCCCATTAAAAAAAAAAGAGACAAATTTAAGAAATTTTTTTATACATACACTAGATCACTCAGAAATTGATCAATTCTGGCGTTCGCTCGCCGAATTGCCTTACCTACGAAGGGACAATCGGTGCAGGTCAAGTTGGACTTCTCCTGGGGCCTCTCTAATTTCTCGTAGTGACTCTTCACGTGGAGGAGGAGGACCTCCTTGCTGGCATCCCGATAGTTGCAGCGCTTGCATTTCCAGAGGGTGCGTTTGGTTTCCTCGGATGATTTTGGCGAGATGGCGAGCGGGTCTTTTGGGGGGCTCGGCATGCTCGACGGCGGGGTTATTTTCAGGAGGGATTGACCCTGGAGACGGGGGAGTTGGAAGGGCCTCATTACTTGGCTTGGGGTCACATCAATCGAGAGGGACGTCATCGGCTTTGGTCGAAGTTTCGCTGATTTTTCGCCGGCTATGAAGAGCTTGCGGGCTGGCTCACCGGAACGGAGACCTCCTTGGGTTTCTTCTGTGGAGGCCGCGTCGGAGGTCTGTTGCTGCAACTAAAAATGCAAGGATGGAGATCACTTGAATTTGTTTCTTCTTTGATTTTGGCTATTTGGAGTAGCCACTTGGAACGTTCCACAAAATTTCCTGATATTTTCGGGTCGAATTCATTCAATTCTCGAACGTAAACTGAATTTTCGATTGCAAAAACCTGGAAGTATGAAATTTCAAACAGCCCGTTTTTGCCCACAGTTAAACCGTCTTAAATTACACTTCAATGTTTAATTGGAATTAACAATTTGAAGTTGATTTTCTTGAAAGCCTGAAATCCCCAGGAAATTTGATTTGGAAATGATAGGGAAAAGTCAGTTAATTACCACAATTTTCCAGAATTTTAACGTGAAATATTTGTTCTCCCCCACAAAAACAAAATATTGTAGAACAGATCTGTTGATAAAAGACTTCCTAGAGTTTAATTTGAAATTTACTTGGAAAATTGGTCGCGAAAGTCAGAGAATTTCATTGAACTTTCTAAGTGGACTGATAGAGACTGTTTATTCCAGTCATATCATGTACCAACCTGAGTCAGATACTTGTTATACTTCGAGTAATTGCGACGGCCAGTCTCGTCAGTCATAAGAACCCTGGCATTAGCATGGGCTGGATCCCTAGCCGCCTTCAATTTAATATGTTTCGTTATGTCCCATCGCCAATTGGATCTGTACGCGCATAAGGAGCACTCAAATGGTTTGCGATTCAGGTGACCCACGATGTGAACGTGGAATCTACTGGCCGTCGACGCCCAGAAGGGACAGTGAGGACATTTGAATACTCGACGAGCGGCTGGACCTGGAGAAACGGCCTCCGCCTGTCCAAATATGTTTAAGTCAGTGAATTATTTCAAACACTTTTTTTTAAAACTATTGCACGCATCAATCGCACTCAAGATCAATACCAGGCAGAGTAGATTGCGGGAATGTTAGAGGAGAGAGAGAGAGAGAGAGAGTAAAGTGTTCCTTTTAAAGACCTAAATGTTTATAATATGAATGGAATTGTTTTTCTCCTCCGTACATTTTTTTAGTGCACATTTTACCATAATTTACTTAAAAATTCCGGAGTCTTAAACTTTTCCGTGTTTAAAAAACCTTTTTTAGTCACCAAAAGAAAATTAAAACTTTTATTCTTCTATTGAAAAGTTCATAATTAAAAACAAAAGCTTTGTGCATAATTTATTGATTTGTTATTTTTCACTCTGAGAATATCCTTTTTCAACTAAACAAAATGAAAATTCTAATTTTCTTTATAAAATTTGGTTTCAGAAATTTAATTCGTTCACTGAAAAAATTATTTTCCCGGAAAATTGTAATCAATACTGGTAGTAAATAAAGTATATATATTTTTGCAGCAGTAATAATTCCCTTCAATTCGAAACAGAGTAATTTATATACAAATTCCTAATGCTCTATTCCCTGAGATTGAAAAAAGTCAATAAAAAGGCAATAATAATTCCAAAATAAAAATAAAAATTCTGATAATCCGAGTTATAACTGATAAAAAGCTCACTCCAATCTTTGAAAGAAAATGAAAAGGAAAAATTCAGTGATGGATGAAATCACTCTGACATCTCCAAACTCAATAAAAAAAACGTACAAATAATAAAATAAAAGAGAACCCCGTACCGAGGATCCAGAGGAATTAAGTCCGTTGTAATTGGCATCCCAGTCCACTTGCAATGGTAACTCAAAATCATTGGAAGAAGAAGTTGTTGCATAAGTATCACTGTTGACAGTGTTCTCCTGGCTACTATTTCTATCACTACTGTCATTATTATTATTGTACGCTGGGCATATTTTAATGTGCATCTGGAGATCGCCCGAAGTTTTGCAACGTCTTCGACACTTTGGGCATCGCGTTACGCCAAGAGACACACTGAGCGCAGTGTGATGGGTTTTTCTATGACTTGACATTTCATCCTGACTACTCGCCTCAAACGTGCACCAACACTTTAAATCGTTGACATTACTTACAGCCGCCACTTGATTATTCATTGTTGACTGGGTGATTCCTGAGCTTGATAGCAGACGTTCCTTGAGTTTGTCGAAGAAAGAGGCATTTCTTTTTTCAAAGTTGTTGGGTCGATTTGCTTCTTTCTCCCCATTTACCTGTTAACAACAAGTTTTCAAGATTTAAAACAATATATAATTTTCTATCTTAAAATCACTTCATTTTCAATAATTAACATAATATTTGACAGTCTCAACAGAAGAAAGTCATTTTTCAATTGAGACTGTTCAATATTATTTTAATTATTGAAAGTGAAATAATATCTCAATTTTTCCTTGAGTTATTCGTGGACTGGATATATTGAGAAGGAATTCCGACCTATCCAAAATCCTATCCCACTGTCCTACCATAAATATTTGGAACGCATTCCCCCTACCCAATTCCACACTGTTGTAAAAATGTGGAACTCTTCACGATTTTGCGTGTCATCCTAAAATGTTAATGTGCGGAAATAGTATATTTCTCACCTAGGGAGGAAAAGTCGTCCTCACGAGAAGAAGGCGAGGGTCGGAAGCACGTGGGGAATGCTTGTCTGATTCTCCTCCCGACGGCTGAACGCCATTTTTCTGCCAAAATGGACGAAAGTGAGCGTTTTTAACCCAGCGAAACGAGGTTAGAATGCTCACTTTTGGTCCATGTAGGCAGAAAAAGTACTTCTCTAACACATTGAGATGAAAAATTTTGTTCGTAGCTCGGGAAAAAATGTTTTTTGGCTCATGGGGTAATATCACGAGCCGAAGACGAACAAAACCTCCCACCCGCCACAAACAACTTTTTTCACTGGTCACGAAATATACTATTAAAGCCCGGGTGCACCCCTAGCCGAAGGTTATCTACATTGCTTTTGTTTTCAATGTTTTATCTACAAAGAGGTGTGTTTGCATACTCATTTTTTGTAATAAATAGATTGCCAAGAATTATTAATGGATATTGAAATAAAAACTCGAAAAAATTAAAAACATTTTGACAGAGCGTTTTTGAAAAATATGTGAGTAGAGGGTAAAATTAACAAGGAGTAATTACTATGGCAAATGGCGTCCAGCCAACATCGGATGGAGGCTGAAATTCGAAATCTTCTTCCCCTCCGCACATACGGCACGAATAAAAAATAGGCAATTTCAAAAAATAAAAAAAAAATCTGCATTTTCTAAGCTCCCTTTTTTGCCGGAATAAAAAACACTCGTGACAAAAAAAGTCCATGAATAATTGCGATGCTAATCATCTGTTACTTCACGTGATCCGTGTTCTTAATTGTTCCTTCCG
>JAPYZM010001358.1:0-25189 GCA_030522845.1 Psyttalia concolor
GAAGTTGATGACTGAGGAGACCTGGAGACTGGGTCTGGACACCAGTAACCACGACTGGAGTTGACGCTTGAAGGGTGCCTTCGGGAACTGAGGTTTCTGGTAGCTAGTGGGTCGACTCCGCAACCTTTAGACTGGCTGAACTTGATGGCTCCTGAAGGCTTGCGACTGACTCGCAAATCGTAGATCGCTGGATGACGAAACTGGGGACTTGCCTGAGTCTGGGAACTGAGACTCGATGGGCGTTGGAACTTGTAGAGGCGATTTCGGGGACCACTGGAGATGACACTGTTGACTGCAGATCCAAACTGCGGACGAGACGCCGAAATCATCCCCTTTTATATGATTTAACTCCCATAAGCTCCCATGTTTTGGTTCCCCTTCTCATTAATTTGGAACTAGGTTGCCTTATACACGGTGTTTATAGGAAAAACCTCCGCTGCTAGGTGGTCTCTATGGCTGATTTTAATCATTCCATCTAACCCAAGTCGCTTTTCGGCAACTGAAAAGAGGGTGAGTGCGTCATCCTTATCCACGGTGTTTATAGGAAAAACCACCGTTGCCATGTGGTTTCTAAGGTGAACTAGGGCACATTTTATGGTTGTTATAGGAACTCCCGTGTTCTATTCGGTATGAACACGTGAAGTCATAAACATGATAGTTCTATTGTCAAGCCAACGGTTCCCTACGCCGGTCATAAATTTCAGCGTAATGTCCAAGCTGGATTCTGTTGTTTCAAGTGGGAAAACTTAGACAGGGAAGGAACCCCTACTTGTCCATGGTGCACCTGTCTCTGAAAGTACGTACTTTCTGCTGCGATTTTGAAGCAGAAAGTCCAACTTTTATGCATTGGTCGAGCTACACGCTCGCCCTCTACAATTGCTGGAGTAAAAAGTTATTCATGTGCACTGATACTCAATACATAGGACTCCCATTATATTCCCTCCCTGCTAGTTGCATCAAATTTGTTATCTCCTCCACAACCTCAAAGCGCGCTACCGGTGCTATGGTTCAGTCAGCATAACTTTTAATATCAAACAAAGGAGTGGGGGTAACGCGACCATACGCAAAATGAAGGTGGTAGGGGTAGCATTTCATGTTAAAACTTATGCGGACTTCAGTATAACATTTGTCAAAGGAACTAATTGAGGAAGTAATAAGTGTTCGAAAATAATTTAAAAAAACACTAAACGAAATTTGATCATCTGATGAAACGACGGACGAAGAAGAAATTAACAGAAATTTTGAAGCAGAAGCGCAAGTAATGGGAGAAACTAACACCTTCCTCGAAAAATAGTATATTATGCAACCAGTGTGTTTTGGATTTTTTTTGCTCGTGGGAGGGTTGTGGCACGAGCCAAAGACGAGTGTTAGAATCCAACGAGCAAGAAAAGCCAAAACGCAAATGTTGCAACAGAATTTTAAACCCCTGTCTGTATGTTTTATATCATCAGATCATGAGAAATATGTACAATAGTGGAAGCATTTTCAAAGATAATTCTTTTCAAAGGGAGAATAGAATTTAATCTCCGTGTGCCCCAATTTTCTTCTCTCTGCGTATATATGGTCATGATATTTAATTTTACAATTTCGATGAAAATTATCGTTCGAGGGATTATTGAGGAGACCCTTCGAAAAACCAGGTCAAACTTTTCAGTTCTCGCTTCGAATATATATGGCGGTTATAAATTGGCCATATGGCGCAAAGCGCGGCACACGAGGATCGTGAAGGCTCAGTCTCCCTCTCGTCGATAAGAGCCAGGGTATTACATCATGGTACAGTGAGTTCAAGTAATTCATTAAATGTAGTTTTTTACTTACCCCTACCGCCCCTTCTCACACGTTACTGGTGTGCCTATGTATGTATACAGCTCTTCGCGATAATACACCAGTACGGGGGAAATTGCTGGGGATATGTATTATAGGGATAGCAGGCGTGCCGCAGGATTTTTTACGACAACCCTGCGCCATTTTTTAGTGCGGGAGAATATTCCGGACATGGCGCATAAAAGACTCGCAATTCACTGGGCACCATTTTTTTCAACCCACCCTCTCGCTATCTCCTCTTTCCTCTTTCCATGTTGTTTTTTTTTTCCTCTTCATTTTACTTTTTTATAATCTATTCAACGTACCATAAACCGTGAAAGCGAGGGGGGAAAGAATATCGATTTTTGTAGTTGGTTTTGCAATTATTAAATATCCTCAATTGAACGGATGAGAATTTCACTCGCGGAGAATAAGAAAATGTAATCTGACAGAAGTTCTCGGAGGTATTTCAATTTTGTGGAGTTGGAAGAAAACAAGTGACCTGGGATGCCCGATAATCTGTCACTCCAGAGTGAGATGAGAATTCGAGCACTTTAAAATTAAATTTTGTAAAATTTTTAGGAGGGGTACTCTTGTGCCAAGACATTGTGAGCAAGTTTCTAGATTAGGGGAGATAGGGAAATAACGTTTATCTGAAGAGAACTTACAGATTTCATGAATGGAGGAGTTAGTCACCGTAAAGTGAGCCTTTCTTTCACATCTTGCAGCATTGAAAACTTGACGTTCGGAGGAATTTCATAATTAATGGAAATTAAAATGGGCTCATGAATGCAGTCGAATTAGTTAATTACGAGGTCATACTCACCGATGCTGAATTTACCATCCACTTGCTCATATCGCTCTCCACTTTCAATGGTCTAAGGAGCGTTTTTAAAACATCCTGACCCAATTTTCTTCTTTTCTCCTCAGGTCTCTTTACGTTTTGATATTATCTTGAAATACAAAAAGGAATGAAAGGATGTTATCTTTCTTAACTTCTAATTGATCTCAGAAGGCAGGTGTGTCAGTTTTAGAACCAAAGTTTTTAATCCACTGAAAAAAAATATAAGTGTGCATCAAATACTCTTCTGGTGAGAGCTAAAGCGAATTTTATATTAAAATATTTTAGGCATTTAGCAGTTCAATTAAATTCTCAAAGCGAAAAAAATGAAGAAAGTACACATACATACACACAAATAGTCTCTAAAAATATAATAAAAACATAATTAGCTACCCTGCCACAGAAAATCGAAAACTTAAATTTGACGGATTACAATGCTTCCATTCCGGAGGAAAAAAGAAAATAAAAGTGGGAAAAAAAATTTATTCTTTTTTAAAAAAATTATAGTTACAGACTTTTAATGATGGAGTAAAAAATAATTGAATATTTCCATTGGGATAAAGTTTTTCCGTAGAAAATACGTCGTACTTATAAAAAGATTTTTTTTGTGTCAGTGGACAATTCGACGATCTAATTCCGTGCTAAAAAATCTCGGCAAACTTAAGTCTAATCCTACTCATTTTGTGGAGGCATTACCACCGCCATCTCTCCAAGATATCAACCTTACCACTACTATGTTGTTTAATTAGAGTGGTTTTGTAGAGTGGTCCAACGTGACGAGATTTCTAATAATTTTCAGACGTTCCTAGAAATTCTCATTTTGTATGAGTAGGAAGAAGATATTGTTTACACTGATTCAATATTATTCCATCGTTCTTCTATATTCATCTTGAAATATGATAAAAGCATTGCCGAAGAAGAGTGAAGGCAAATAGACTCGTTGCTGTGAATAACATGTAGCCCCTGAAAATCATTGGGGATCGCATTCCCCCCTTTTCCTTGAAACCTCTGTACACTTCCTCGGTACAGTTAACAATGGTGCACACTCATAGTCAGTTGAAAACGACATTAAGCACGTTCTGAGAGTGGAAGATAGAGGAGAGGACGTGAACGGGATGAAGAGAGGTTCGGGGGGTTGAAAAAATAAACGAGAGAGTTGAGAGGTGCGCTGCTGAGGCGCTGGTCGAATTGTTTTTCCCCATCTCTCTTTCTCTGCAGCAAACGTGCAGAATCTAGGAGCTCTTCAAGCTATGGTTCTTCATGTCCGTGGAAATTGCCAGAGTAGTTGAGCTTGGATCGTTTTGTC
The DNA here is from genome assembly GCA_030522845.1 of Psyttalia concolor. Lineage (NCBI taxonomy): Eukaryota > Metazoa > Arthropoda > Insecta > Hymenoptera > Braconidae > Psyttalia > Psyttalia concolor. The sequence goes on from JAPYZM010001358.1 coordinate 3,951, forward strand.
AACAAAAAAAAATCAAATTATTTGCGGAAGCGATGAGGATTTGAATATATTTTCTCTATTATATTTTTTAATGTTCTATTAACTTGGGAGGGTACCTCTTCAATTGAGAAGAAATAGAAAAAATTGTTTTGTCCTGATAAATTAAAAATTAAAAAGAGGATAGTCCAGTTCTTATGTGATAATGGCGTGGCTTGACTATCTTCCCAAATACGCGGTAAGTGATGGACACTACTATGAATATTTAGCAGAGTATTTGTTCCAGATGTATCGTTTGTCTGAGCGACAGGTTTGAAAGTTGTTTTCAAAACTATTTCGATACATCATCCCCCGACATACATCGCATCACAACAATCTCAGGAGTGACATTACCCCCTATTATTTACTATTATTTACAACGATATTTATCGTTGTAAATAATGTGACATTCTGAACCGAATGAATCATATAGATCTGAATATTTTACATTACTACTGACCTCCATTGTCGAAGTTGCATTGAATTTTTAGACAGGCTGATTGCGAGTGCTCACAGCTATCATCAAATACGGCTCATGAATTCGTTATCAGCGGCACAAAATCCATTAATTCCACTTGACTGTACTCATATGTCGGTATATTCACACATAAAGAGGACATATGTCAAAAGTACCAATTGACTAGGACACAAATTTAAAATGACATTGGTGAAGACATGACATCATTGCAATACGTCTCCTCTCCTTTTTGATACATACATTTTCTGTACTTCCAATCCCTCCGCGTATTACGTTCTTGCCAAGTATACGGGAGTAGACGGCATTGACAACGACAGCGGGAGTGTGAGGAAGAACTTGGGTTAGAAGTGGGTGAGGTAAAATGTTGGAGATGGAGAACGCGACGCGGCATGCCAACCGGAAATACAAAAGTGGTGAGGGGAGCATGTCGCACATAAGGCAAAGAGTAGATGAGAGAGACGAAAAATGACATTTCATAAGATCTCTGAGATCCCTGTACGTGTCGTCTCGGCCGACGCGCCTTCCAGTCCCTTTGGCATTCTCAGGCTGAGAGGGTGACATTCCTCTACGCGCTTTCGTTAAACTCCTTTCCCCCTTTAGCATCGAGTGATATGCATTTCTGGATTTGATCGAGACACACTTTAGCCGCAGGGCTTTAAAAACACATATATATTTCTTTTCTCAATGCAAATTCCATTGGTTTTTCCACGACAGAATGACATGTTGAGATTTGAACATTCCACTGTAGATGGCTGATACTTCGAGTGACGTTTATGTAATTTGAGTTCTATCACTGCAGGCACTTAGAAGATTTTTGTCCCTGAAATGGGTGTCCAGAAAGAATAGAATAGATGTGACCATCTGCTCAAGATCTGGACAAATATGACCAAGTAATAACCGTCGAGGCAGTCGCTTTTGTCCCTAGTTTTTTTTTTCTATTTCAACCCTCATAAAAGGGGGAAAAGAGGGCGAATGGATTGGATACGAAGAACATCAAAAGCACTAGCAAGGCATCTTCTTGCAACTCTCACGACCCTGAGGACGTATACCTGATGACTGCCTCTTCAAGTCCACTTACAACCTATGGATGCATTGTAGAAGGGAGAGGGTTTTATAACTCCCTTTCACTTTCGCCCATTCGCACACTCTACCATTGACAATATTCATAGAGTTCTGTTATCCCTTACGCTGGCCAGTTCTTGAATTATTTCATGAGTCGGCCGCTTTCAACGCTCTCTACGTTTAATCCGTCGGAACTTTCTTATCTTGGAGATCAAAAGTTACGGTTTATGAATAGGAAGAGATGAAGAAAATGTAGGAGAAAAGAATGTGAAAGACATATTTCAGTGACATTAATGTCGATCCTCTCCACTCTCATGGAGGAAAGCAATTTGTCGCTGAGCACTCGATTTATTGGTGTTAGCACAGTGGAAGGACTTTCTTACGCTGCAGCCTGGAAACTCAACGATCCTTTAATCCTCTGGAATGAGGAATGGTGAGAAATAAGAAGAGAGATGATGAAACTGGCAGGATTCGTGATGAAAATTTATTAACTTTGCGGCTAACTTATGACGATGAAAATTTGTAACAAATATTGAATTTTCGGATTTCCTCAGACAGTTTCTGTTCATCGAAGGCTCTTAGTCTTGGTCTCTTTCTCGCAACTTTTCACTGTTTGTTATATGAAAGCCTCATTAGAAATGAAAATTCTGATTCATTTCCATTCAATTCCAATCCTTTAGGTGTAGAGCCAATTCATAATTAATTATTATTTCATTTTCTAATTTAGGTTTTGTCTTCACATTCTGGTCCATCATTTCAGTCTATACTGATAGAGCAACTTTGAACTTGTCCATCTAAATTACTGTTTGTTATTAAACGTCTATAGCTAAACTGATGATACTGATCAGCCCCCTCCAGGTCAGATGACTAGTGGCAGAGACATCAGTTCTATAAAAAATTTCATGACAAAACATTCTTTTGTGAAATTAATATCATCCGTTATTAGAATACGAAATCGACACAAATGAAAGCCCAGTTCTATTACTTTAAATAAATTAAAATTCTATGCATTTTTCATTTCAATTCCCGCCCGGTGCACCATATGGTACGATCAACTGTTTCAATCAGAAATAGAATTCATACTTTTTGTGACAAAAAAATATTTTTCGTCGATCGATGCTGCGGATAATTTACTTGTTATTCAATTGTTCATTGTGCTATTAAGATTCCACATTTATAGGCAAAGAATTATTGTCTTATCGAGGGTTTTGTGGAGGTGGATTAGTCTGGATTGATATATCAAGAAGATAGAAAATTTATCTTGTTAACACTCGAAGTGAAATGATGAATAGATTACTCGGGGTCGACCAATCTAAATAATGCTATCATGAATTTTATCCAAATAAGATTCATCCATCATTTTATGATGAAGTAGAGATTTGAGGTTGTCATCGCGATATGCACTTAGATATTAAATGATGATAGGACTTTTGAAAAAAAAACATTGCCCATCACTAGGAAGATTGATTTTAGGATTCATCGAAGAAATAAATATCCGATATTCTATATAACTTAAATATCCTCTATTTGTGATACTTTAAGTGGTCATTGCATACTGAATTCCACCTGCATTTCCTTGGGGATTTCTTATCTTCGAACCAAAATGCTACGCTTAGAACGTATGCCCTAGAAGGACTGTTTATCTGCGAAATAATGATATTGCTCGGTGGTATAACCGAATGGAAATCACGGAAACCACGTGATTTGATTATTTGTGATTAGTTTTGCAAATCAGGATGTAATCCACTTCCAATGCATGCATAAACCTGATATTCAAAGTTAAAAATTGTACTACCAATTTTATTCGTTGCAGCCGGACAGGAAATTAAAACTAAATTATTACGTAACCGAACTGACCGAATACAGTACATCGAAGAAGGGAATTTATATAGCGTTCCACATTTTTGTAACGTCACAGGAAGCCATTGGATGGGATTTGGAATAGGTAGGGTAGACTTCGGCATTATTCTCGATATAAAATTAAGAAGACAGTTTTGCTGAAAAAAATGGATAGCCGCCAACGGGCTTCGACAATGGGTAGATGAGCGAGGTGTTGCCGCCGCCGACATTCAAGTTAAGAAGTGTTGAGCTGGGTTTGTACTTGATCGCTGATCGCTTAGGGAGATCTTGGTGGCACAAAAATTACTGGCGGTAGGGAAGATGTAGTCTAATGTCTCAGTGCGCCGAATTAAATGAGTTCCAGCCATACAAACCATAATCGTAGAAAGGATGAAAGGAATAGTTATAAATAATGGGTAATAGTACAGATGCAAAATTACACACATATTTTTAATTTATACGTGCTATGATTTCTGATCAGCTAAAATCAAGTAATTTCAACGAGTACACGGGCTCGGTTACACTTATTAATTTCAAATGTCAATGAGTAATCCACCTTACCATATAATTTTTCAAATAGATATATGCTCATTATAGAGACCGTCACGGGGCACTTTCTGAGGGCAATAGTAATCTAATAATTAAGTATGAACTAGGGAAATTTTTGGTTCAAGAATATTTTTTTACTATCACATAAATTTTCAGCCAAACGTACATTTCTCTGTCAGTGTATATTATTACACGGCACGAATTCTAAACCACGTTCATTGAAGAATACTCTGTAGATCTAAGTATAATATCCATTACTTTTAATTATTCTCTCTCAAAAGACAACTTCACAACAAGTGGTTTCATTTCTTGGATTTCTATTGTTTGAACGATCTCTGGGGCCGGACCTTTAGGGCACTTCAGCGGCCTATTCCTTACTTATAAAAATAGCCATTTTGTCACTCAGTCCGTAAAGCACTACTTCACCGCCGCTTCGCGTCCGTGAAACACCGCTCACAGACGTCGTGACAAAAAATATTGTTTGACACACGGCTGTGAAGAACGTTTCTGCCTCATATGATTACAGAACTCACCTTCGGCTCGTTCTGTAACCTCATATTCGCCAGAAAAGTTCTTCATTGCCTAGTGTCAAAATGTACTAAATTAGACGGCTACAGATTACGAAATGTCATCAGAACATTGCCCATGCAGTATACATCTTGAATATAACAATTTCAAATTGTTTTCAATTACAATCCGTTAAAATCGAAATTGAAATCACACATGTGATTGGTGTGAGATGATTCAAGTAGTTTATTCTTCAACTAAGAAATAAAGGATTCTCATTCTGTACGATTATTACATTTACTGAATTCCAAGTTGCACCACGAATATATATAATTGAAGCGCGAAACGATAGATTCAATGGGAGCGCAGCGTGCCGCTGATTTAGTTCCGCCTAGCTCTCTTCACGCGAAACATTAAAGCATAGTTGAGTGCGCTAAAGATCCGGCCCCTGGAATAACACAATCCACATTTCGTCCTCCTATGCCTGTCCCTATTCCTATGTTGGTATGTCCCATGAAGTGTCATCACATATCACATGTGAATTATTTTGGCAATTTCAAGAATTTTTAAACAATCTTTTAAAACAAACGTTTCTGTAGTCGTTTAAGTACCCATTTCCGTTTTGTGATGCAGAGCAATTGGTTAAGGATATGCTGTTTTAAACTATACTCATTTTAATAGTCTCAAGAGCTTATTAAGAGTAACACAATGAGAATGATTGGAGTAATCATTTATGTTGATGTAGCGATGATCAATGTTCAATGATTACGCGAAATACTCACCGGAAACGCCCCATTCGTATCAGCTGAAATATCAGATTCGTATCACGCGAGATTATTTGTTGTCGAGGAATTCAAAATAATGAAATGTAATGTATGTTACCGGAGATCACAAAAATTTTCGTTTTCTAAATAGAAAAAAAATAGTCCCATGATTTGATTTGGTGGGATTATCTCGGAATCTAGCAGCAATTTTTACCGATACCATGTAAAAATCCCGGGTAAGACCGGTAAATATCCGGTAATTTACCGGTAAATTGTTGGCTGGGTACGCGAGATTGAATATTTTAGTTCATGATCTTTTTTGTAGATTTTATGGTACTCTATAAAAAAAGTATTCGCGAAAATGATGATATTTCGAAATTTTGAGCTCCCAAAAGAAAATTCGAAGATTACGTACGCCAATCAGTTGTTCCAAAATATTTCTAAATCTAAGAGAATCAGTGCATAATTCGCTGTTTTGACCATTCTCAAAAATTGGAATCATTGCCTCTACATCACATATTTGTGTTCTCAAAATAGTTGGGATTTACCCATGGCTGGTAATGCCTATGGGTAAAATAGAGTTAAAATAAGACCACTTTTAAAAATTGCTCTTTCAAATAACGGTACCGAGTGGTGAACCAATTATTTCAGCCATCATTTGACGCCCATTCCTGGAAATTACGTCCCATCATTTGGCATAACGTGAAATAATGCGCGGAAGTACTTCCAGCACTCTCGCTGAACATTGTTATATTGTTCGGAATACCACCAAATATCCAAATATTCCGTTTGACCCGGTTCACTGACAGCATTTGGCTTTTCAATTTTTGGTGGCTTCACTTTAATGCAGATATTCAGGAATAAGTTTGAAATTCAATGAGATTATGAGGGATAAATTGAATACAGTCATATTGGAACCGAGAATTGTAGGTCACCAACATATTGTAATAAATGCTCATTTTTCCATTTGGTGTACATTTGTTTGTGTGCGATTTAACATTCCCTCAAGTTCGTGTCACTTTTTTATCTTCGGTCTTCTTCATAGGTCCCTCTTATTTGACGAGTCATTTCCATTGCCTTTTTATCTTTCAACTTACATTTTAGTTCATTAATGCATCCATGGAAGAATATTGATATTCGTATATCATGAATGACTCATATATACTTTTACAATTTAGTCGGCTTCCGAAAACTAATAATCGCAGTTACCCTGTATTGTTCTTTTCACCAAGGACCAAGTTTTTTCTTGGAAGTGTTCAGAAATATTAAAGTTTAATTTCTATTTACCTCAGTATTTCTATTTTCTCTAGATCAATTGATTCAGATAATTTCCCGTGTTTTGAACATTTTGTGGAATTATGTGTAGATCTAGGTTGCGCATAGATTTGCACAAAAATCGAGAATTAATTTCAAGGACCAGTTGATGAAAATCCTTCTTAATTAATTAATTGTGCGTTAATTCTGTGGTATTAATAAAACATAAGTCAAATTTTTTTAATTTTAAAATCATTTTGAAATTCCTTCATCATCCCTGAATTGTCAGTCGAATTGGCTTACACTCCAATTTCCTGCGCTAGACATGCATAATAATTTTTATCGGTACCCATTTTGAGGGTATCACTTATACCTAAATATTTGTACTCTTCGGAGTTATCAACGGGCTCCCAAAGAACAGGAATTATGTCCGTCGTTTCTGGAGTTGGATTCCTTTAAACATAACATTTAATACGGTATACTTGATTATTTACTTCATGACATACTGATAGCACAAGCTTAATAAAAAAAATACGTTTTTTGTAAATTAAAAAAATTATCACCTGTTTAGGAAATAATTATATTGTTAGGACCGGATAAAAAGTCATTAAAAAGTGAGATTCTCATGGTTCGCGAGATTTTTTAGGTTTTTCCAAAATTAAAATGATGTCCTTGGTATGAATCCACGTAAATTCAGTTAATATCTTCCATACTGGATACTACACCTTCGTTCAATTTTCAATACACTTGAATTGATAATGAAAGAGTTCACCTGGCAACCGAGACACGGATTGTCTCAATTGGAAATGGTGTTAATTTTTCTCCCCGGTGGGAGCAAAGTACACACTTCCCTCCCGCTACGCGGGAGAGAACTGTGACTTTACTCCTTCGCCCAGAAAAATCATGTTCTCACCACGGAAAGTAAAACAAAGGGGCCTTACTCACATGCTTACCACCCTCGCCTTCGGCTCAAGTAATTCTGCACGTCAGCAAGCCTCCTTTATTTGACCTCCCTAGGTGAAAAATATACTATTTATATGAATTTTATACTTTACCCTGTTTTCATAAAATTTGTCCACATTTCGGTGAATATTCTAATGATAGGCTCATGAGTGTGATCGAAAATAAGAGGCTCGACGTTGAATTTTCCAAGCGCTTTATTCTGGAACAGGAAGCTCAGCTCATCGCCGTGGCCGGTTCCTTAAAGAAGAGTGAAAAATATAATACAACAGTAAAGAATTTGGAAAAAAATTGAAAAGTTAATTTCTGCTACAATTCCACCACGATCCCTCAATGAACCTCGGTGTGCCATTGGGTCTCTAATATCAATGATGATTCCTAAACCTTCCATTTTTTGGAAAGAATTTCTCTGGCATTGCCGATTCCAAAAAATCACTTACCTCTCCATTCTTGACGTGACCAAGAACCAACAGCGTGGCCGTGGTAGTGTCTCGTCTCAAAGACAACAGATGTTGATACAAACACAGAGGAGGAACGACACAAAGATGACGAAAACAAATTAACCCAGGAAACTCGTCCAAACTTTCCGAACGTCGAAAAATTTTGAAATATTCTTTCAGTGATGATAAAGATCTCCACGAATGTGTCAAACTCTCAGAGAGACTAAGAAATCATTCTGGTGAAGGGGGTGATCCCGGGTTCTCGGTATCAAAACTCAATTGACAATCCGCAAAAACCTTGAATTGAATTTGATGTGCACCGATCCTCTGAACTTCAACAGTCTATCGCTCGTCCCTCATGAAACTGAGTCTCAAACAGCCAAAATCCAGGAGTTCGTGCCCATATATATCAAGGTGAATGTCTCTGATACCTTTCGTTCTGATGTTTCAATTCGCTAGTAACCGCGGTTAAAATAAAATTAAACCCAAACCAATGGTTTCTCCCAAAAGCAGTTCTCAGATTTAACTTTAGGGCACTGAAACCAACAGTTCCAACAAATCCCACTGCATTTGGTTAGCGGGACCTATACTATACTAAACATTTACCGAGAAAGGTAAGGTAATTATGCATAATCGGTACCTCACGTTTTTCAACATTATAGTAACTGAAAATCTAAAAATTTTAATTCCGGGTTTAATTATATTTCAACTACATTTGTTGGAAAATGGTTAGGCTATTGGAAGAATGGGTGTTTACAATAGAATGAAAAGATATCGGGAATGATACCATCAAAACACAAGGAACCTCAAGTGTTTACATCGACTGGTGGAAAAAAAAACCAAAGGAAAAAAAAATCCCCGGGAAAAAATCCCCCCCTGCCATTTTCGATTAAACACAAATTGTGATAACGCATAGGTGGCCACTTGTAACCCTTATGGCACCTTTTTTTTACCCTTATGTGGTGAGTTAGTTTTGCCAAGACAATCCGGTATCTTTCCGGGATTTTTTTTCCTGGATTTTTTTTCGGGGTTTTTTTTTCCGGGACTCGTTTACATCGGTATATAAACAAGATCGCCCGGGGTTTGACTGTTCCTGGCCCAGTTTCGTATGAAACGAGTTAAAGAACGTTGATATTCAGGGAATCTGTAAATTGTGCAACAAGCCGGGCATATGAAATTCCTTTAAGATGTCAAGGGCTCATGGTGAGAACTTAATGTTCCTCAAAGTTGTTCACCAGAGTGATCCCTGCGATTCCTTTCTAACACCACGGCCCATTCGTGAGGATTTTTATCTTAAAAAATGGGGGATCATTTTCACCATCATCTTTGTGTTCTTTTCTGTATGTGTCTGTACCAACATGTGTTGTCTGTTGGACCAGACCACCACGTCTACACCATTGGTTCCGGCTCATGCGAATGCAGGTGATGTTTTAGAGTCCGTAATACCCAAACTAATTGGTTCCGACAAAACGAGTTCACAGATCAATAATCTACGCTATATAATCCAATAGCACTCCAAATTTCAATAAAATCGAAAATGTTGTACCTATGATTTATAATTACCAAAGAATATACTTTACCCTGAACTTTAATTTCCACCTGACGTTTCAATAGAGTCTTTTCGCTATCAAATGAACACTTATAGAAATACGTTGGATGGAGGGAAACTTTCGTTTGGAGCCTCAGTAATTCATGGATACCAGCAATTAAAAATGTATCGCTAGTGAGATGTATATATTCATAGAGATTTTCAGGTGTGAATATTTCCGCGCCCAAGTAATACTTCAGAACCTTCTCTAGTGGCAAATTCCTTACTTTCAAATCCTCCAAAGTGAGTGGATGTAGAGCGTATTCTCCATTTTTTCCTATCATCTTCGGAAAGAGATCTTCAAAAGCATTCCAACAAACAATTAGTTTTTGTGTGGAAAAACTCGTAAGTCTTCTAGACACGTAAACTCGAATAAGTAGAATTAATCATACCTGCAAAGAGCGCAAATTCCTCGGTGACATGCCCAATTATACAAGGAACTTGGATCGGGGATTTGCCAATCTCCTCAAGAGACATTGGTAAGAAAGGTTGATCAGAGATGCTGTCGCATCCGGGGAGGAATGGAAATACCAGCTTTACAGTCTCCTGTAACATATTGAACCTCATGAATCTCTAAAGTCTAAACAATTTCGAAATTACTTACGTCGATCATAAGAACATGCTGCTGTGCTTCAAGCAAACGATCCACTTCAACAATTCTCAGATACTCTATAAGTTTCTCGGGATTAGTTATCTTCTTTCCCAACAAAGCTGAAAGTCGCATGGCATTTTTTCTCGGTGAGGCTGATTGGGTCCAGGGATTTATTGCTACTCCACTTTGAAGTATACACTTTTGGAAAAGTCCTACGAATATAAATGGTGAATTTTTTTATTTTCGATTGCCCAACAGAAGAAATTACTTAGTAAATTACATGATTTTACGCCATAGGTGCCCGTAATCACGCAATTCTAGCCTCGCTTCGCTCGGTTAAATCGCGGATTACGGGCACAATGACATCAAATATTGTATGGATGTTGCATACTATACTATTCCATGACCATATTAGACAGGGAACAATATTTGAATGGAAAAATTTTGACATAATTTTTTCTGCCGTATTTTTTCTCCAATTTTCGCAAACTCTTTAAACAAGCGGGAAATTGCTCTGGCATCGCATATAGTATAGTTTCCTTTCAATAAATTAGCGATATACTTCCGAATGGTCACATCATGTATTATTTTGCAATACCTGCCCAAAAAGTTCACTTTTCGGTACCGATTTTCGTGCGTAAAGTGGTACTTTTCCGCACAGTGTGCGTAAAGTTCAAAAATCGTGCGTAAAGTAAACTCGTGCGTAAAGCTTCGTTTTACGCACTCGAATTTCACTTTACACACGATCTTGACTTTTCAGCACTCCGCACACAAAATAGTACATTTTGACACTAGGCCGTGAAGAACTTTTCTGGCGAATATGAGGTTACAGAACGAGCCGAAGGCAAGTTCTGTAATCATATGAGGCCGACAAGTTCTTCGCAGCCGCGTGTCAAACAATGTTTTTTGACACGACGTCTGTGGTCGGTGTTCCGCGGCCGTGAAGTAGTGCTTTACGGACTGAGTGACAAAAAAAACACTTTGCCATCAAACCTCCCCTCAAAGCGAATTTTGGCAGGTATTGCAAAAAATTAGGTGTGCAACACGTGCGTATCGCCTTTTTCGCGTCGTGTGATCGCCTAGCACTCGGGCGAAAAAGTGTTACTTTACTCACTAGTTGCACAATATACTATTATCTCTATCGTATCTAGTATCATCATATTTTTTTCGTTTCATTGAACTGCATAATTTTCTTCTCAATTCATTGTGAGGAAGTTTCGACTTGAAGAAATTCTACTCTGATTATAGCTCTTATCCTTGAAAATTTCTATTTTTAATTTTTATAATGAGCGGAAATTAGTTTGGGTTCTGAAATGCTTATTTTCAGACTGTAATGGATTACCATCATTTGAATCTACTCTTACTGGTTAAATGTCAACCCGGAGCTAGTGCAGGGAAGGACTACCACTAATTTCTAATTGTTTTCACCAGGTTCATTTTGTGTATTAGCTACATTTAGGGCATCATCGTTGTTTAAAATTAATATGGTCAAATTCGTTACAATAATCACATTCGATCTAATATTATCGGAAGAACAAGTTAATTATTTTACCCTGCTGTGATTTTTTCTTCTTTCTATTATTGAATCCAGCCGAACTCTAATCTACAAAGACATTATACTAAAATTGACAAACAAAGAAAAAAAGGCGAATTTTCAAAAAAAAAAATGGAATAACAATTATGACTATAACCTTCATGTTCCAACTCGATCAAGAGGACATAGGAACAAATTTTTCCAAGCGTCATTTAATTAATGTCAACGGTTTTTTTAGTTATCGTGAAAAAAACGTATTTTTGAAAAAAATCGAAAATAAAAATAATCGATCAGCGAGTTGAATTTTAATCGAAGGTTATGGATCGAGCCCAATAATACCTACATATGAAAACAAAGTTCAATTCCAACGATTCATTGTCCAGCAATCAAAAGTGCAACAAAAGTTGAGGAAAAATTTCGTACCCCCGACCCTCCCTCCCCCCCCCCGCGCACACACACGCATATATATGCACATACGTTCGGTCCGGATCTAAAAATTGCATTTTCGGACTCGGTGCATCATCGTTCGGATGATATAACATAAAAAATCAAAAACTTCAATTTGACTGATTACAAAGCTTCCATTCTGGAGCAAAACTGAATGATTTTGTGGCAATGGTAGTGATGACTTCGGATAATCATTACCTCGTCCCATTGGTGATACGGCCAGAAAATGTACCGAAGCGCTTCCAGCACTGTGGCCGCAAACTGTCACATTATTGGAATTACCGCCAAATTTGGAAATATTTCGCTGGACCCATTTTAACGCAAAAATCTGATCCTTTAATCCTTGATTACCCGTTGCGACTTGATGCTCCAGATTGAGGAACCCTTAAACATGCGAACATTGGTAATGAGTAATGTTATAGGCTGCACTTATTAGAAAAATCAAATACCTAGACAGCCGAGACGATAATTAACTGTGACAATAATAATGTCCTTCTCGATAAGATAATCAACGCCGTAGATTTCATCATTGCCCGATCCGCTGGTGAATCCTCCTCCGTGAATCCAGACCATGACGGCTCTAGACGATGATGGAATGAGTGACGGTACATAGACATTGAGGTAGAGGCAGTCTTCACTACCGATGAATTTTTGTTGATGTGTGTCGTATTGATAGCACGCGTCACCAAATGTTGCTACATCTTTTATTCCTGACCACGGGTCTACCGGCACTGGATCCTTTTCACCGTTAATTATTCAGATTATTTTGACAGATTATATATTACGATATCAATATTTGTCAATATTTCATATCATTTGGAGAGAGGAATTGTGATTATTGGTTTTATTGTAATAATTATTGAGAAAATTCAATCAAGGTTATAACTAACATAATTATCATACATCGCATAAGAAACAGAGCCCATTTATAGAACGGTTAGAATTAATGTGAAAGTTTCTGATGATACTCCACTTACTCGAAATCGAAGACTTCCAATTGGAGATTTGGCATAAGGGATCCCCTTAAATGCAACAAAAGTCCCTCCACTCACATTATTCTCCGTAATACCACGTATTTTCCCCGAATCTATCTCAATTACTAGAGCTTCCATGACTGCGTACAAGACGCTGAGAAATACTGATGGATGCGCTTATCATTGAGACAGATGATTTGTGTATGCTATTTATGAGATGATAAATATCCACACAAAAGATTAAATGTCATGTTATCAATTTGATAACACAAATCTGCAGACCTTTTCAGTTATTGCAAACATTGTAATCTGACTCGAATTGAATATTATCTCCGGATTTTTCTGTTTTTTGCGTATACAAGGCGTTCCAACTGGCAAAATGTAACTGAATATCGCCTAAAGTCGGCAAGTGACAAACACAAATCTCGACGAGGACCTTCATTGCGTACATTACTTTGAGCTTTCATATTTTTATTCAAGTTATTCAAATTAGATAAAAAAAATACATGAATACACTGGCATAATCTCGTAATGGTCTGAGAGGTTTTTGTTGCATCAATTTTCATCCATTCTCCTATTTAAATATATGGATTTCACTCAAAAAGTGGTCATGCTCATTTTCCAATAAAAATCACATTTCATCGAATAGTATGAAAATTTGAATTTCCCGTTTTTCCCTGACCACTCTAAGGTATTCAACGACTATATAATCTTAATTATATTTTCATGTGATTTTCTGACGATGATATTTAGTCACTCTTATTTTGACGCGAAGCCATATTCAACAGTTCGATCATCTTAAACAAATTAATTAAACTGCAAATTCTCGGTTTTGTCAACTGCTTAAATAATAAATCCACTTCTCATCTCAGCTTGGTCTAAGACTAGCTTGATTTCACTAAGCTTGATCAACCTTGAGTTGTGATACCAGTGCGGACCTGGACATCAAGCTTAATCCGAGCATAATAATCTAGCATGGCCCAAATTTCCCATTTAGTTTAGGCCAACATTAGATAATTCATGAATCCAAGCTTGCGATCAAACTTTAATATTAATCAGTCTTTCAAATAGGGCATAAATTAATAGATGGGGCAGACATAACACAAGAAACAGCATCTGATCAATGAGTCAAAAATAAGAAGAAAACATACACTATTTTTCTAGATATTCGACGTCCGTATTTTCAATCAGTCCCTCATCTTTGTACTTCCCTAACTCACCGTTGCTTCAGGAAGTGACCCCAGGATGCCCCGGAATGCTTCCGAACAGTGCAGCTAATTAAATTGCAACTATGTCGGGGTTTATGGAGACATTTAAAAGGACAGCGAAGGAAGAAAAACGAATGCAGAAGGATAAGAGGGAGAGAGAGGAGGAAATTGAATAGACAATGGGGTAAAATGTAATAGCGGAGTGAATAGGGCAAGGGGTTTGTTTTTGACAGCGAAGTGGAATGGGATGCAAGTATGAGTCTGGCAGAGGAGCAAAATGCGATTTTGAAGTGCATTGAATTGTGTAAAGGAAAATGGCGTAGCGATCTTGGTTCTAGTTAGGTATGCCATGTGGAACCAGGGTTCCTTGAAAACCCAGAGTTCAAACTTTCATCGTCCCAATAAGTCACGAATTCATTCATTATGAGCATGCTATCGTAAATTCTCCCGGCCTTTGAACAAGGTACGTTGTATGGATGCCGTACGTGAGAGGTTAATAGTATATTAATGTACTAGTCGGTGAAGACCGTCTTTTACGAGTGAGGTTTCCACTCCGAGCCAAAGGCACCGTTGAACAGTCGAAAATTGCAAACGGATAACATAAGTCATTTGGAATTTTCAAGAGGCGTGCTATAGAAAAAAATTCAAGAGAACTTGAATATTTTTGAAAATTTCGCGTGACAAAATTTTTTATATATTATTCGTATGAAACTTATTTAATACTTGCAAAGAATGAATTTTAAAAAAGGGATGCGGAAATTTACTCCTATCACGACATTGACTTTGATCGCATCACGCATGCCCACAGAAGCCTGAACGAAAGAGTGGGGGGAGTCGTCTCCTAACCTATACTGAAGTCAGCATACGTTTTAACATGAAATGCTACCCCTACCACCTCCATTTTGCGTATGATCGTGTTACCCCCACTCCTTTGTTTGATGTTAAAAGTTATGCTGACTGAACCAAATACCGATCGATCACGATCAAAAATATTTAAATCCCATTATGTGGTCTCGCGAGAGCGTGAACAAAAAAAAGCGTCTTTACACACACCCATATGATTGCAAAAGCTATCGGAGGAGAATGTTCTGGTTATGAACCGTCGACACTTAATGAAGTCGGGAATTTTCATTTTCGGGGTGAAAACAATAACCTCCCATCGTGAAATTGAAAAAAAAATGTTTTGAAAAAAAATACCATATATCCATACTGCTCAATATGATATCAACCTCTAACGTTACAAAATACATTATCCATAAAATAAAATACTTTTAAGAGAATACTTTGGAGGAAAATTCGATTAATATCAAATTGACAATAAAGTTCCTAAGCCTTCCAATTTCGAGTCATCCAATACTTCATAGACTTCTGGGAAATTTCCCACCTCTATTCATTGAAAGATAGAGATATCTCCCTTCCGTAGTAGCACAACGAAGACGGAAAATCATGAAAAATGAGCGATAACTGAAAACTGGACACTAGGAAGACGCACCTGGCTACAAGCGATATTACTCCTTCGTGCTCCACTCTCGTATACTCTACACGATTTAGTTTCTTATTTCTCCTCTCTTTCCATTTTTCATCCGCGTCTACAATGTGAGGAAAATAGTATAAAAAGGTTACGCGAGCAAATACATCCAATGTGAATTCACATCCTGGACAGATTGAAATCTCTCACCATTTGTATCTATTAATACTTTTCAGAGACCAGGAAATACTACAGTATTACAGGTTTATAGAGGAGATGACGAATTGCAACATAACTTTATGGATGGTGGTTGAATAGTTTTCGACGGAGATTAAGCACTTCAAAAATACAATTGAATGGGATTAAGCACAATAAACTGGGTTTCAATAGAACCATGCGAGACAATATAAAATGTTATTTATCACTTTTCGAGAAATTATGTTTAAATCAAATAAAAATCTCTATTTTATTTTTTAATTGTCTCAATCAATATTTTCTTTGCTATTTGTAGAAAATGATAATCTCATATATTTATGTCTTTAAATGGTCAATTGGTTCAATTCAAATGAAGAAGATTCAAATCAATTTCGAAATAGTGATTTATTTATTCCCATGAACAAAACATTTGTTCAAATTTAAGAAAGTAATTTAACAGATGCGTCTAAAAATCACAATGAAACTAGATTTTAAGTATGAATAGAGCCTTAATTGCGAGCCTTATTAGCTCACATAAGCGGATTTCGATGATAAAAATTATTCAATGGTACCCAGCATTAATTAACTTACATCGAACAGGGGGCGGATCAAATTACTGAACATTGAATTGAAAGAAAAAAATGCACGTCGAGGTCTGCGATACCAGCATTCATAGCAACTCAGTTCCGGTAATATTCCGCATGTCAACGAGTCCATGCGAGAAAAATGATGTACCGGGAGGTAATTAGAGTTATGCCGTTGCAGTGTCATGAACATGAAGCACGTATAAAATCTATAAAGCTATATAGAATAAGCCCCTCGTAGTTAGTAGTTCGATACGAAGAGGAGGTAGGTAGAAGTGAAGAGAATGTCACTGTGAACGTAGTGTAACCCCCCCGACAGGTTGCGTTCTCGTGGCGTCATTTCCGTCTGACACTGGGTATTGTGTGACTAGTCACATTGCGCCTCACACTCTCTTGTCGGCGCTATGTATTCAATGAGATCGAGAATCCCCAACGGCAATGAACCACGTAGCTCTATCTGGGTGTGTGTAGACTGCACACAGCAGGGAGAGAAAGGTAGAGAGCGAGAAATAGTGCTTTTGCAACGCCGAATGAATTGTTCTGAGAGATGTCATTGTCCGATCGCTTCACGTCGAATGTCCTCTCGCAGAAGGAAACCTCTGAATAATAAACCTTTTCATTCCGATCCACATATTCACCTCTGTCAAACTTTGAATAATGTCTAAAAAAACCATGGAAAATGAGGACAACAATGGACTAGGGTAATGTTCAATTCCTCCTGAAGCCAAAGTATATTAGACATAGGATTGTAACATTTAGTCTGTTTGATAATAAATCATTGCATGGTAATTTATAATTCCGGGTGAAAAAGACGTATAACAAGGCGTGACTCGCCGGTGGGAAAGAATTCAGGTAAACAGAAGTTGATTAAAGGAAATAGAGACGACCGTACATGCAGATAGTTGAGGGAGACGAAAAGGATAAATACGCAAGACTACTCGCTCTCATGGCAAGTCGTCGCGCCGATAACGATGTACCTATTTCAGACAATTGTAGTGAAATTTCAGTTGATATTTGACTGGAATAGTACTTCAATTACCTGAGGCCGCTACATGAAAGACCGGAGTTTGTATAACGTTCCACTTTCTTGCGACGTCACAGCATATTATTGAATGGGATTTGAAGTAGATAGGATAGGATCCAGCATAATTTTCAATTAAAGTATAAAAAAATTTACACCAAATTTTTACTGAAAGACTGGATAGTCCAGACCAGGATTAGAATCCGGGTCAACAAACTTTTTTTGTAATCCACAGTTTTGTATAAAAATATGTCGTAATAAGTATGGAGGAGTAGTTTATTATTTGCGGGAGATTGATAGAGAAAACCGATGACAGTTCATATAATCTAGGAGACTTCTGCACGACTTGACATAAAGTAGCATAGATCAATAATGGGGTATAAACTTCACATTTGTCGAGACCGAAATTTCTACTGCACTGCAACGCAGGTGGGATGAGGATGGAAACAAGGTTCGATCAGGCTTGATCCAGGATTGACAAAGACCGGTCGAGCTTCGACATCCAAGATTGAATCAAGCTTAAACGAACATTGAAACATAACTGTATTTCCAAGGGTAGCGATACCACCGTTGATCGAGCCTCGATCCAACCTTTGGTGTCAAAATTGGATCCCAGGGATGTAATCCAAATCTCGTCTAGAGATATGTGTAAATCCTCATTGTTGCTGGACAAACAAAGTAAAGATTTACTCATTTATTGAGGAAAAATAAAAAACGGAAATTTGAGCGATTTTTGCAGGCCAAGCCGAAGACAAAGTCATGAGGTTTATCTATTTATCATAAATTACATACACCAACTAGTGTGTCACAATAGTTCATTACACAATGTTGGAAAATCGCTAATGCCAAATGCTTAGCCATTGTTTGACATGGTATAAGTGGAAATCCCAGGAATAAAAATGGGTCATTCCATCCTGAGTTTTTGCAGCTCACGTTTTTAATATTCTTGAATCTATCATTATCGAGCTCCGAAGAGTTCATCAATCTTCGATGCAGGAATTTTCTCTCTAAAAATAAGCGAAAAAGGTAAAAAACGAACTTTCTTCGACATTTTTCTCTCCAGTTTCTGCTCAATCTCTCTAATTATTGACAAGGGGACTATCAATTATAAGCGAGCACTGAAGGTCCAGTAGATGGCAGCAAGAGGAAATGACTAGTGAGCAATATTTAAGGAGTCAATGGTAAACATCAGGGAATATTGCATTGGTGACACTGAATTAATGATTTAACAGTGAGATGAAAAACAAATTTTGAAAGGTACAGCTTGACAATTCTCAATAGCTAAATATTGTAACCTGACAAATTTATTTATAATTTCTTCAATAGTTTCACGATTCTAAATCCTACATATTCTGCGACTAGAACCGTTTGACTCGATTCAGAAGTCATTGCGTTTTTACGAATCAATTGCCTTCATATGTCCGGCAAGTAAAACATTTTGTGATGCAAGTTATTTTCTTTTAGTGTGAGATATTTTTCTTTTGAAAATTTTCAAGATATAAGTTTTCTGATCGAAGAAAAATGCGGACGTATCAAAAAAACCATTTTTTTTCTCAGCGTAAGAGATTTTGTCGTTTCACGTCGAACATTTTCTTGCATTACGAAACACATTTTCAACTCTGTTAAATTTCGAATAAAGTCAAAAAATATAAGTTGTCAAAAAGTACATCAGGTAAATGTTTAATTCTACCTAACGTCAAAGGAAATTCGAAAAAAAATCTCATTTCACTCGCAAGTGTACGTACAACTACTGACCATTATTTCGCAAGGAATAAAAAGTTAATTCATCAACCACAGACTGAAGCTGCAAAAGCGAAAATACCAGGAATCAAAAGGGGTCATATACCATTTCGAGTTTTTGTGGTTTCACGAGTTTTTTAATATCCTCGAGTTCATCATTATCGAACTCCTAGCCAGTTCATCAATCGCCGATGCAGAAATTTCTCTGTATAGTAAAGGTAAATTGCAAAAAAAACTTTCTTCAACTTTTTTCTCCCAAGTTTCATTTAGCCTCGAAGTTTCTGTCCAATCTCCCTAATTATCGACTGGAAAAGACAGGTTGACTATCGAAAATCGGCGAGCACTGACGGCGCAGCAGATGAATGCAAGAAGTAATGGCCACCGAGCAACGTTCGCGCCCATCTACCTCATTTCCTTCGTCCCACCCCTTCCCTCCGTAGCTCTTCACTATGCTTATAACTTACCACCCCTTCGCTATTGGCGAAAGCACTGAACACTCCGCGTCCCCTCGTCTTGGCTCACCCAGCATCCCTAGTATACAGTCTACGCCTCCTCAAAAAGTGACGCAATACAAATTGAACCTGGCCCAGTTCACATAAATCCTCCAGTGTGGTGCATCTAGACTAGATATTGATTCGGCTAATCATACCTGAGAAGTCCTACCCAATTAGCTGCCACATTAGCGCACCTGACGTTCTACGCTGAATTGTGAGAAATAAAATGCTGAGATAAAATCGTCGACAGCTATGAAATGGTTTAAGGTGAAAAATAACTCGTGAACAAAAAGTGACTAAGTCAATTTTTCATCTCAGAGAGTCGTAGTCGATGGGAAACTTTTCTTCGACTTTTCCCTCACCTCGTTTTTTTCTCACTCCCATTCTGTTCTAGCTGTAGTAAAAATGGTGAACTCCATCTCAAAGAGAGGGAGGGAGTGGCCTGAGGGAATAGCAGCCGGAGTCAGGAGTTGGCACATCGTAGAAAATGTTTGGAACGGGGAAGAAAAAAAAGTAAGTTTCTTAGCTGGTCGTTAGGAGTTGGTGACAGCAATGCCTTTTTATATAGGAAGAAAACTCGTGAAAACTGCCTCGTTGATTTGGTTTAATCCATCCTACACTTTTTGTATTATCAGTCTACCGAGATTGTGGGATCAATCGATGTGTATCCGTGGCTTCAAGGCGTGTTATGTATTCATTGTAATTAATCGAGAGTACGTAATTCCCGTTTGTATGGCTCCCCCTTGACGCGATATTGATGCATAGTTCACCCCTGGCGTGAAATGCCATTTTGTCGGATTCGTGAATATGAATAACCGCTTAATTTCCGGGCTCCAATGACGGCTCAGATCGTGAAAATTTAGGAGAGAATTTTAACGGCAACACGTTTCGTGCACAGCTGTTACACTACGAGCGTTATTGGAAAAACTATTTCTAGGGGAATTATCAAATTGAAATGGAAAAAAAAACCACTATAGCTCTATAGCTGAAGGGAATTGGTACTCCCACGATGGGAAACATCTAACATTAATGAAATATCATTTGCATAACTTGAGGATATTTTTGATCGAAGATTGGATAAAGTAGATAGTACAGTTTCTGATCAGGTAAACGTAGTGACCCTAATCAAATCTGGATTCAAATATGCCAGATGAATCAGATTGGTTTTAACGAAAAGTAATGATGATGGCATAAACCGTCTTTTCGACACTTTTTTTTCTTTCTGTTTTCATAGATGGCTGCAAAAACTAACGTTGAAATAATGCCTTCGTAATCTCAATCGAGTGTTTAGATCCCGAAATGTGATTTTTCAATTTAACATAGTTCCAAATGCGCTTCCACAGCTTTCAGTGAAAAAACCAGTCGATATTTTATTCTGGAAAAAAATATAATGTAGAAGTAGTATCCACCAATTCTTATGAAAGAAATAAAATTGATTTTATGCCACTCCTGCCTGAAACCGGCTGATTACGCACTCGGCGCTTCGCGCCTTGTGCCTAATTCAGCCGGTTCCAGGCGTCGTGGCA